>CAIGQQ010002480.1:3418395-3429997 GCA_903798035.1 Danio albolineatus
ATATATATATATATATATATATATATATATATATATAAACATGCATATATATGTATTTGAAAAAATGTTTATTTTTATTATATTTTAACAATGTAAAATGTTCTACCAGTGTTTTTTTTCCCCAGAAGTTTTACCAGTGTTCATTCATTCATTTATTTTCCTTCGGCTTTGTCTCTTTATTCATCACTGGTAACCACAGCGGAATGAACCGCCAACTTATCCAGCATATATTTTACATAGCAGATGCTCTTCCATCTGCAACCCAGTACTGAAAAACACCCATGCACACTAATTCACACACATACACATAAGGCCAATTTAGTTTATTTAATTCACCTCTAGCGCAAGTCCTTGGACTGTGGGGGAAACAGGAGCACCTGGAGGAAACCCACGCAAAACCCATGCAAACTCCACACTGAAATGCCAACTGATCCAGCTAGGACTCGAACCAGTGACCTTCTTACTGTGAGGTGACAGTGCTAACCACTGAGACACCGTGTCACCATTTTACTAATGTATAAATCTTTAATTATATGCATAAAAATATGAGTTACCCCAAATTTCTGAACACTTTCATATTTAAAATATAAGTTCATACAAGTTTAGCTTGGGGTATTGTAAAAAACAATCTAAATTAAAAAATAAGAAGTAATTTTTTGTCCACATTAATTAGTCTCCTTGCTGCAGACTGGTCTCTTTACAGTGTTTCGGAATAATTACCACTGTAGAGACTCACGAGCATCATTTTCATAATCACAATATGAAACACCAAAGGCTATTTATCCCCCTTTTTCCATTTCTAAGAGCTGCTTTGCATTTTAGCTTATAGGCTACAACTAAAATCATATTGCAGCACATCAAAGGAAAGCGTTTAGGGCAGTTCCACGCTGAAGTAGCATAACACCGGCCTGATTTGAATCTCTAATCACTTGGTTGACTCATACAGAGCCTGCTAAAAGACTCCATCATAAAACAGCAAAGTGTCTGATTTACATTCTCCGTGCTTTCCTTTTAAACCTGCTGGATCCCCTGTAGGGCCCTAGACAACAAGACTTAATCTAGATGAATGTATTCTGTAAACCCAGAGCTCATCAGTCATCGTGCATGAATCCCGTCCCATCATGCATCAGTTGATCTTCTGACCCTGTCAATCATGTGCCTGTTACATGTGAATCTGACATGGATACTGATGCCCTGTGGGGGTGTTGTGGGCTCATGAGTGGGATTTAACATCATTTAAAGCTACTTTAATGATACCACGCTAATGGGGTCTTACTTAAGCCCAGGGGGGTCATTTAAATTCACACACTCACATAACTAGGGGAACCACTTATCAATAATGAAAGAAGCCGATGCGTGACCTCAGTCTGAACTCACACAGATAGAAAACAGGAACTGCTTTTCTGCTCGCTGCCTTGAAGACTATGAGGAAATAAAAATTAAAATTAAATAAAATGTAAAACAGTTAAATTAAATTAAATTAAATTAAATTAAATTAAATTAAAATAAATTAAATTAAATTAAATTAAATTAAATTAAATTAAATTAAATTAAATTAATGGGTAGGCTAAATTGGCCCTAGTGTAAGAGGGAATGAGTGTGTATGGATGTTTCCCAGAGATAGGTTGCAGCTGGAAGGGCATCCGCTGCGTAAAACATATGCTGGATAAGTTAGCGGTTCATTCCGCAGTGGCGACCCCAGATTAATAAAGGGACTAAGCCGAAAATAAAATAAATGAATAAATTAAATAAATTAAATAAAAAAATAGGGTTGGGTATAATTATTTACAAAGTTAATTCATTCATTCAATTTCTGGCCAATCGCCAGCTGCAACCCATCATTGGGAAACATCCATACACACTCATTCACTCTTACACTAGGGCCAAAGTAAAATATTCATTCTAATTAAATTACATATGCAGTGAAAAGTTAAGCAAGGGACTATTCATTTTCCGTTCATTTAATTACAGTTACCTATGAAGCACTTGCCTTAAATACTGTAAATAAATTCAGTACTGAGATATAAATCAATTAAAAGAAGTAATATTTTTTGCAGAAATATTCTGTTTTTCAACTAAAGATAATTACATTTATCAAGACAATTGCACATGCTTATAAATCAATAAGTGAACTGAGTTAGAAATTAGTTTATGACAAGATACCGAGCAGGCACAGGACATCAAAATAACATCATTTATTTACGTTGACGTTGTATCCAAATGTCGTGGGACGTTGCATTTTGTTTGGAAGGCCGACATCAATGTCCAACCAATGTCCAACCTCGGGCAGGTGTTGAATTTTGGTTACTTATGGCCCGTTTCCACTGAGTGGTACAGTACGGTACGGTACGGGTCGGTACGGGTCACCTTTATCAGGATTGCATTTCCACTGCTAAAGGGTTCTCTTTTGGTGGGCGTAGTGTGCGACAGAAAGATTCAGTCGACGTCATTTTCACTCAAGGAAATGTTTACAGTAAAGCTGTATGGGTCATTCACAAATCATACAAGAAGCGTTTATCACAAAACAGATGCTTTATTATACACATAAATACTGGTGTATAAATGTTCATAACCTTTCTATGAACATGATCTGATTATAACTAGATCAATGATGCGAAATAGCCTACTGTCCGCGATTGTATAACATAAATAAATAAATGCAGCATATATGAAAACATATAGCCCCACACAGTCTCAGATGTTACCAAATTACAGAAAAACTACACACAGCAGACATTTATGCCTTATTCAGGTTCAAAAACCATACGAAATCTAGCCCACAGTCAGTGCAAACCTCTCATCTGTGTCTTTAATGTTCACCAGCACATGTAGCCTCTCATTAGAGAGTAATTCCGTCATTCCGAGTTCATAATAGTCCAGGTTAGTCCAGCAGTTTCTTCATGTTGAAACATTTCAAATATTGACGCGCATGCGGGCGCAAGTGAGAAAGCGAAACCACTCGTGCTTTAGATGGGCTTGTAAAAACTACCGGGCACAGGAGAGAATCTGCTCTTCTTCTTGGCTTTGTGGCTGTTCAAGACGACGACAAGGTTTGTTTGAGCTCGGGTCGACCATGGCTCGTTATTATATGTTTATATTATTTCGGTGTATTGTTTCTCGGTTGTGTATTAAACATGGTGGGTCCTTTGTTTTCCTTCTGGCTTGTTGCGTGAGCAAATAACATATCTCTGTAAACCAATAGCGTTCAGCTGCACGTCTAGCTCTGCCTTTTGGTACCCTTGGTACCCTTTGCAAAGGGTGACCAAAAAGTGGTTCAGTATGGTACGCTTTTAGACAGTGGAAACGGCCTTAAAAGCGAACCGTACCGTACCGTACCACCCGTGGAAACGGGCCATTTGCAATGCAACCTAAAAACAACAAAATATTAACATCTAATGTTGTTACAGATTGAGGTTGTGTGGACGTTACCACTATGACATCTATCAGATGTTAGACTTTGACTGCCATACCAGACAAATAATATGTCAGTATTTGACATCAATAAGACATTGGTTTAAAATGTTGACTCAATATTGGATTTTGGTCACCTTCCAACACAACCTAAAATCAACATCATTTTACATCAGTATTGGGCATCAAAATTGTTTTTAGACACAGGCAACCTAAATCTAAACTAATATTAACGTCTTATAGCATTGTGTGTCTGCTGGTTATGTATGAAACGACAACGTTTCATGTTTTGGTGCACTATTTACCTTTTTTGTAGTTCTATTTTATGGTACTCAGTAATTCTGCTAGTTAACTTTAAGATTTCATTTAATGTTATCACTCCCTTAAAGGTCCCATGATATTAAAATTAAGATTTTTAGATGTTAGTATCTGTATTACTTGTTTTTAGGATATCTATAGTGTGCCCCAAAATAGTGGCACAATTTGCATTTAGAAGATATAAAACAAAGCAGAATTGGCATAGACAGAGGTGACGTGTCCCCATCAATATCCACAAAAATAACTTAATGAACATCAAAATAAAATGATGCTCCGTCAAACCTCAGTAACCTACATGTGCACAAAGTCAAGTTCACTACGAGTTCACCATAATACTATTAACCAAGGTGCAATGTGCAATTAATCAAAATTTTGAAATAGATTTTGGCCTCCATGATTATGAAAAACAATAATCAGGATGAAGCTGTTAAACTGGGTTTAACAATGGGGGTGACACTGACAAAAGAGGTGTAGATCCAAATGCAGGTTGACTAGCAAGATCAGGTAAGCAATGGTCAACACAGGTGCAAACAGCTGTATACAGGCAATCCAGAATCATAGTCAATAGGCAGGCAGATGGTCAGAGGCAGGAAGCAGCCAGGAATATACAAATAACGAGGATCAAAAACACAGCAAAGCAAGACAAAGAAACCGCATTGTAATGTCACTTAAACAGTAGACAAGACTCAACAATATTGTGTCTGTTTGAGTTGTACTTATAGTCCAGGTAATCAGTCTGTGAGCAGCTTCAGCTGTGTGTGTTTGCAATCACTGGTGACTTGGAGCAGGTGTGTGTGTTGCATGACTGAACATGTAGTCCATGAAATGGCAGATTTGTAGTTTGTGCGAATGTGAGTGTTTACCAGCGATCTCTAGCTGTTAGATCGCTGGTGATCGTGAGACTGGGTCACACACCTCTCTAAATTTCTCTACATTCATGTTTCCTCAAAACCCAACTACAGTAAAACCATGTAAATTGACGACTTCAGCATGGGACGTGATTGTTATTTGTATTATTAAGTGTTTATTTTATATTATTAAGTACTTTATTCATGTTTTTAAAAGTGTGAAACAGAATTTGTGCTGTTTAATGCATATGCTCTAGGGATGTATATCCCCACCAATAGCCTACGCCCTTGGACATGTAAAGCTTGTAGTTTGTCACTTCCGTGGTTTTCAACGGTTTTCTTCACATCACAATACTGTTTCTCACCACATCATAACCAATCAAATGCTTTCTAGTATCTGACATGACCTGCACCCTTTAAGGCACTTCACATTTGCTTTTCATTTGATGCACTTGAGCTCAACCACTCTCACTGGCAGAGCCATGATCAAACACAACACTACTAGCTGTTTCTCAAAAAGGGCTACACTGTGTCCCACCCTCTCTTCATGTTTCAGTTGAGATTACGCCAAATATCGAATAAAAAATGAATATTTCAAAGCACTTCATGGGACATTTATCCTCAATTTTTAGGTCCAGACTTTTAAACAGAAAATGAAACATGATATTGACAGGGCCCTATATTTGTGTCATGTGACCTTCCCCATGTGCTCCTTTGTTCTGTCTCCTGCCGTTTCCTAATGGTCATGAATTACACCTGTGTACCTCCCCTGTGTATCATCAATGTCATTATATCCTTGTGTGTTTATACCCGTTAGTTTGGTTTAGTCATTGTCCGGTATTCTGTGAGTTATGTCTGTCTTCAGCCCATGTCGTTCCTGAGTCTTCTGTATTTCCAATGTCATTCAAGTGGGTGTTTGTAAATAAATCTACGTGTTTTGATAAATCCTGCAGTCCCTGTGCCTTCCTGAGTGAACTGAGAGTGACGGATATAAGCATATGATATATAATTTATAGTAAATAAATAATAAGACAAGTGTTGCTTAACTCTTGTGGGAACCTATAGGGAAAAAAATGCTTAGCTATTTTTTTTTTTATCAATCTAAAAAGCCATGTCTGATTAAAATGTAACAAGGTAAGAGTTAAATTTCTATTTTCTGATTTATCTGGTCAACTAAATAAATACATTTTGAGTAATTAAATAACTCTTTCGTAAATACAATTTAATAATGCAATCATAATAGTAATTAATTACTTTAATGAAGTAACTTGCCTGACACCGATTGCAATAATGATGCAAACAGAAAAACTGGAATATTCTAGGATGCTTTTTGAAGAGCAGGTACCACAGCTGGCCTGTCCATCTCCATTAGTTAAGGTGAGAACAAAGCTAAGCACAGCTCGGCCCTTTCAACATTCATATCTCAAAACTAATTGAAGCTGTCAGACATAATTTCACAAAAACAAAAGCCTCTTCCACTGCCGAGAGTCCTCGCAAACCGGCATTAGCATATAAATAATGTACCACCGCATAAAGCATATTCACACTTCGATATGACAAGGAGAAAATCACTGAATAATAATCACGGAATCTGAATAAGTTGATTCGCATGCGTTCATGTAACTAGGCTTTTCTTTATATTTCGGATGGTTGTTAAAATTTTGGTGACATTTAACAATAAAGATTAAAATCTCAACGAGTTGCGGCTAGTTAATGTTTTTGCTAACATGAACAAAAAAACGATTATTATACAATATTTGTTGACATTAATTCAATATTTGCTAATGCATCATTAAAATCCAAATTCATGCTTGCTAACATTGGTTACAGCAAGAGTAAGAATAGTATTAGTTTTAAGCAGTGTTGCCAACTATTTCCAATGAAAAGTAGCTAAAGCCTGCCCGAAAAGTAGCTAAATGTTGCCAGATGACGTCACACACAAATTTGCATATCAGTGACGTCATCACGGAGTATCTGACAAGCGTAAGCTTATCACGTCTCTACTCTCTGAGGCACCGTGTATTATACTATTTTAAAACATTACATCCAGATGCACAATAAATAGGTTCTTTTTAACATATTACTTTATGTGATGACGTCATTGTGTAATCGCAACTCAAAAATACATCTTTTTGTACTGTAGTATACAAAATAATTAATGTTTTCTCAAATTGACTGGCCATCTCAGCAAAAACATTATTTGAAATATGTTCATTTAGATTTGTATGAAAAATATGGTTGACTACTGTAAAAATAATACAAACGCTTTTTGATAAGACTTTTTTTATTTTTAAATATAACACTGATAATGAATGGTTACATTCTTTTAAACAAGCTTGTGTACTTTTAACTTGTAAAATTAACACATTTTTGAAAGTGACAACAATTATAGCACTATTGGAATTTATTGCTACCTAAATTACCAACAATTATACATGTTACTACGGAGACATTTTAATATGCAACTGTCAATCCATTCGGCGGGCGGGAAAACCGCACTCCTACGTCAAGTTGCGGTCGGCCTCAAAATGAGAGGGATTTGGATGCTATTTTAACGTCAGGAAATTTAAAAAAGAGACCTATTGTGTTTAAATCACCCCAATATGACTGTGGATACACTATAGCTACACACACCTCTGTCCAAACAGCTTAAAAAAAGAGGATTTTCACCATAGGTGCCCATTAAAAGTTACTTTTGAAAGTAATGCATTACAATATTAAGTTACTATACAAAAAAGCAACTAGTTGCATTACTTTTTAAGGTAAGTAATGCATTATGTTACTTTTGTATTACCTTTCTTTACCTTTTCTGAGACTTGATCTCTTTCAGAACAAAACAGGGTTAAGGTTTTACTTCTTCTTTTTTCTCTGGAATTAACAACGCATTGTATAACCTACACCTTCATTTATCTTTCATAAAATATATACATATACGTGTATGTATATATAAATATACATTTATATATACAGATTAATGAAAGTTTAAACCAATGTCTTTGCTACTTTTTGTCTTTTGTTCCACATGATGAATTTATCAAGTTGTGTTGAGACAACATAGAGGAATTAAGTTAACTTATTAGTTTTTAACTAAGTTAACTAAGTAGTTTGAATAGCAAATGTTATTTTTTGAGTGTACGTGAAATCGATGCATTTAAAATAATTAATTATCTCATTGAGACTGTGATTCAACATGACTATGTTAATTTTAATTCAGTAATTAAAAAAAAAGAATTAAGATAAAAAATAACTTGCACTACATTATAAAAAACTCAAATAGAATTACTTATTTTTTTAAGTAATGCGTTTCTTTACTCGTTACTTAGAGAAGTAATATTATACATAACTCAAATTACTTGTAAAGCATTACCCCCAACACTGTCTAAGCTTGTGGCAAAATTTGTGTTTAGAAGATATAAATATATAATATTATATAATAATATAAACATGTAAGCTTGCAGTTTGTCACTTCTGCCTAAAAGGATGAACGGTTTTCACATCACGTCGTATTTTTCACTTTCACCTCATACTCCAGTTTTTCATCAAATCTTGACCGATCAAATGCTGTCTGTTATCTGATGTGTCGTGCCCCCTTCAAGATGCTTCTCATTTGATGCGCTTGAGCTCAACCACTCTCACTGGGAGAGCTGTGATAAGATTAACTTTTTTAGTTTTTTTCTTAAAGGGGAGGGGCTACTCTATGTCCCACCCTCTCTTCATGTTTCAGTTGAGATAATGTCAAACACTGAATAAAAAATGTACAAAGCACTTTTGACAAAGATGTATGAATATTAGAATACATGTATTATTATTCATGTTAGTAAATACATTAACTAATGTGACACTTAAAGATATCTATAAATTAACAGTTTTCCATGTTTTATTGTTAATGTTTTTATTCACCTGCCAATTTATTAATGCTTTTGAATTGCATTATGGGACTATGATCTTCCTTCCAACAACTTTTAACATTGAATAGTTTGATAAAGTGACTTTTTATTAGCACATTTAGTAGTTTAAAGGGCACCTATTTTACTCCTTTTACAAGACGTAAGATAAGACTTTGGTGTCTCCAGAATGTATCAGTGAATTTCAGCTCAAAATATCCATCAGATTATTTATTACATAATGTAGAATCAGCCCATTTTAGTGTCTGAGGACAATGTAGCTGTCTTTGTAGCCTGTGGCTTTAAATCCAAATGAGCTGCTTCTCCCCGCCCACCGCTCCGACAGGCATGTCTGCTTCTCATGTGTTATGTCAAATAAACAGCCATCAGTGATAGAGACAGACACAGAAATATGAAGTTGAAATATGGTCACTAGTCAAAAATACCAAGTAGGTTTATTTGATGTATTTGAGGTGGAGCCTATTCAAGCCTTTCTGAAACGATGAGTCACACATAAATTCCGCACACACACACACACACACACACACACACACATATGCGCGCTTACTGACACTGTGCGGCCTTGGTGATTATAGCGGTTAAGAATTACATACACTTTAAAACCCAACAGTCAACTTTATTAAATGAAATGAGTGTAGTTAACTCATAATTTACTTAAAGTTAATACTAATCATTTGAAAAGTTTTGAACTCAGTGTTGAAGGTAATGAGTTAATTAAATCTCATTACATCAACTCAAATGGAGTAAGTTCACAGTACTCATACAGATTAGTTTTTTTTTTTTTAACCTAAATTGTTTGTAGCAGTTTCCTCAACAGGTTTGAGTTGCCTTTACTTATTGGGTTTTACAGTACTCAGTTGGTTTGAGTTCTCTTCATTTACTTAAATGGATTAAGTTCACAATACTCATTAGGATTAGTTTTTGAACTTAAATGGTTTGCTGCAATCAGTTTCCTCAAATGGTTTGAGTTACCTTAACTAATTGGGTTTTACAGTGTAGCTATTTTACTCTCTTTATAACATACGTGCACGTTTTAAAAACGTTTAAAATGTAGAAAATGAATATCCATACACCCTCATTCACACACATACACTACGGACAATTTAGCTTACCCAATTCAACTATACCACATGTCTTTGGACTGTGGGGGAAACTGGAGCACCTGGAGGAAACCCACATGAACACGCGGAGAGCATGCAAACTCCACACAGAAATGCCAACTGACACCGCCGAGGCTCGAACCAGCAACCTTCTTCTTGTAAGGCGATTGTGCTAGTCACTGCACCACCGTGATGCCCTCAAAGCAGAGATCAAGGAGCCACATTGCTCCTTGAATAATTCAGAACTATGGGAATAATTTGAATAATTCACAACTATAAATAAATGCAAAACACTTGCAAATCAAAATGTGTACACTGTTAAATCACAGATATGTTATACATTGAACTTTATTGTAAAGGGCTAGCAAAATATCTAAGTATGTGTAGTTGCAGGGCAGAAAAGCATGCAACAAATAGAGCACATACGTAGTACTGCCCTCTTCCACTTCCTGTACCAGCCGCAGGCAAATAGCGTGTCTTTGTTCCTGCATGCTGTACGTGTAAATGTGCATTTTATGGCAGCTGTGACACATATGCAATCGCACAGAGACGCAAACACATTAACCCTTGCAGTGACAGAGGTGCAGCCTTACTCACAAGGCTCACCGCAGATACTGAGCATTCGGTAAACATGCGTGCAAAACATACCAAGACATCAAGGTCTGTACAGCTGACAGATACTAAATGAGGAAGTGAAAAACCACCAAAGCCAGTACAGTGTTGTCAGCCTGATAAATCTATGTCATTGCGAAAGCCACACACGCACATTTATGCATATCTAAGCACATAAATGAGGGTGCTGGCATATATACTATTTTTTTTTTCTTTTACATAGTTTTTTTCTTTAAATTGTTTGGTTGTAAAGTTCCTATGTGGCTTTAATTGTGATTCTGTATTAGAATTCTTGTTAATTCACACACAGCTGAGGCCTTTTTTTTTTTTTTTTCAAAGCAAGTAAGTCTGTGCAATTCTCACACCTCTGTCACGGATGTTGTTGCCCGCTAAACTATATCTACATCTACCACATGCCATCTCTCCCACGACCCATTTACTGCCATCTCACATCTGCCTCTTCCTTTCTCCAGCTTTTGGTTTTTGCTTTGCGTCACCTCAGAGGGTTCACTAGCAGGTCGCAAAACTGGCTGAGACAAACCGAAAGTCTCAGCTACGCCCAGAGCTGTTTTCAAGAGAGAGAGAGAGAGAAAGAAAAAAAGCATGTGAAGCTGTGACCTTTTTTCTAGAATGAGAGTTGATTTGACCTCTTAAAACAAGTTTGATTTAACTTATTAACATTTGTAATAGTTTGATGGGATTTATTGTCTGGTTTTGGCAAATTATTTTACAAAAACCCGGTAATAAACTGATTACTTTTGACAGACTTAATTTTATGTTATTTATTATACAATATATTGTTTTAAACTAATAAAATGATAGTAGTTTTATTAAATGTATAGTTGAATTGCCATAATCAAACTTTGATAGAGAAGATGTGTGGTGCAGGGTCTTCAATACAGCATCAATTCATCTTGGGAATGACAGATACAAGTCCCGAAATGTGGCCTAACTCATTCCTCCAAAACACCTCAAAGTTGCTCAATAATATTAGTTCTGGTGACTGTGCAGGCCATGGGAGTTGTTCACTTTCATGTGCTGTGTGTATTGGTGCATTATCATCCAGATACATTGAAGACTGTGAAGGTGGACTCATCAGAGATCAATACATGTTTCACAATGTCCACAGCCTAAGATTTTATCTGCTGGCATCATTGAAACCGATGTTTGGCATTGGCACAATTGACCAATGGTTTGGCTTTAGCACTCCGGCCATGTATACATGCGTAAAAAAAACCCAATGGTTTTAGTAACAGTCATCTAGTAATCAGTTCTTGCTTTGACAAAAAAATGTGAAACTGTGACATATGTCTGTAGAAGGCAGTCTTTAAAAAAAATAATAATAATAATAATAATAATAATAATAATAATAAAAAAATATATATATATATATATATGAATATATATA
>CAIGQQ010002480.1:3430397-3452364 GCA_903798035.1 Danio albolineatus
GCCATCTCTAAACATTAAATTCTAAACTGCTTTGAGCGACTGTCTGCAATGATAGGTGTTTAATCTTGTTGTTAGGATATCCACACATACACAAACACTCTCTCTTACACACACAAACAAAAACACACACACACACACACACACACAGACACACACACACACACAGACAACGCGGGCGGTACAGCGAGCTCACACGGTATAAGCAACTCCCTTCAGAGTCATGAACGTGCAGACCGGGAGGAAGGGAGTAGGTGTCGCGGATTAAGCTGGATTTATACTTTCGCCTGGCGCCACATCGCGCGCCACCTTGAGGCTATACTCGCCGAGGAAGGGGGGGGGGGTTTCGCTCACTATTCTGTCGGCAGCCTAGGTCGCCTCTGTGGACGCGCCGGCCCTGAACACACGTCGGCCACAACAGAAAATAAGAAAAAACTACCACTGCGTTAAATGCGTTAATTTTTTTTAACGCGTTCAATATTTCACATTTTCCCAGAGATGGGTTGTGGCTGGAAGGGAATAGAGCACATATTGATTGTTCTATTTTGATGGGTTGTGGCTGGAATTAAAACAAATGCCGGATAAGTTGGCAGTTCATTTCGCTGTGGCGACCCCGGATTAATAAAGGGACTAAGCCGAAAAGAAAATGAATGAATGAATATTTCACATTAATCTAAGTTTAAGGCTGTAAAACACCTCACTACACTATTTTCTCAGATAGGCATTAACATTTTTACACTTTTCTCTCTTGTTTAAACACTCGGTCAACTTCTACCTATCATGTCCAGAAGTCCAACTTTATGTGTGATGGTTATCATCTTGCTCTGCCTTTTGGGTGTTACTGCAGGTGCCTTTGATGGTGCAGAACGTTTTGTCGACATTGTGGGGTTTGTTGGGGAGAAAACTTGAAAACATACAGTAAAGCACTTCAGAGTCACACTGTGCAGTAATCAGGCACTAATCAGGGCGTATACTACAATGTGCATGTCAATTTGCAGTAAAACACTCTGCAAAATTGCGAGGCCACAAAAGGTGAACCGCGTCATGGCAAGGGACCACTGTAATTGTAATGTTTAAATTATTTTCCATTAAAACACACAAAGGGTCATGTGACCATTAGGAAGATTGCAGCATCTAATTTCTCACAGGATGCGTAGTGTTCTTGTGGTCTTCTCGCAAGTTTGTTCTTCTGAGGAAACCTGACAAAACTGGTCCATTCTCTGCATTTCTGGTATTGAGAAACAGCTAAATGCTGCATTCCAAAACGCATATATCGTTTCCTAGTGTTCAATTGACCCATAAATTGTTGTGCAGGAAAGTTGATGTCACATACTGCATTCCATTTGGATTGGGCTCATCTCCATGCCCTTATCCATAACAAGCTGTCACTCAGGAGGGTAAACCCTTCAAAAGGATTAGGTCATAATAATGAGCCCTTCTCAATGGAACACAGTGACATAGATTTTTCTTTCCAATTTATTGCAAGAACATTAAAACATTTTCATTAATATTGCACTGGATAACCCTTTTTAACATCAGGTAAATAGCACATTTTTTCTCATTCATGCTCTTAGAACAATAATAATAAAACCAAAACATCAACTCAAGCATTTTAATTTAAAGTACATACGCAAACATTTTGAGTAGGCCTATATAAAATGTGTGCTTTGAAAGATAAGATTTTTATTGTAATGTTTCGGTTTAATTTTATTTTACATTAGAGATCAATGAAGATTTGTGTAATGATAAACATGTGTACTCCACTTACAATAAACAGTATGTTGGGTGGTATTGTATCAGTGAGTCCTGTCATGGGCTTGCTTTAGATGTGAGTCTGTGCTCCATGTGCTGTCACTTTCTCATGAGACAATGCCTATGTTCTGTTTGTCCACCACTATTCTTCATCATCATTAGATTTTATGGGGAAGACAAAATGCTCAAATACATACAAGTTGAAGGAAGCTGTTAAAGTTGTTGTTCTTCTATGCTAGACTGATTTATTTGCAGTTTACATGAACATTTGACTGCCTTTTTTGTATACTGCAACATGTTAAAAATGCTTAGCTAATGTTTAACTAATGCTTAACTAATTATGTGCATCCTGATCCAAGGGTCATATCTAAACAAAATAATAATAATAATAATAAAAAGCAATATTTCAGATTATAGAACACATTCAGCATGTCAGGTAAGCAGCAGTGTAGTGGCAAAATCTGGTGTAGTAGTTGCTTCAGTTCAGTTTAATATGAATGTCACTGTTGAAGGACGATCCACCAATGAACAGCTCCAGCAACCCCAACAAAGCAACCCAGAGGCGAAAGTGGTGAGAAACCAAAACCCCGCCAATTGACAGAAGTGAAAAAATAAACCATGGGAGAATCCAGCCTCAGCCAGGGGACCAGTTCTCCAATGGAAAAAGAGGTAGAGCTGTCAGTTAGGGTGAAGGTTACTAACAGCATATGTGCTACTCTGTCTCTGATGAAAATGGACAAATCAGTAACTGAAGAATTCACTTAGATATCTCCAAATTTTAATCAGATGAGAATCAAGATCAATTTTAAATAATCTGAGTGAGCTGGTCTTTAGTGATCACTCGGCTTGTGAAACCAAGGGTCATATGACCTTCATGACCCCTTTATAACAGTATTATAGGACAGCAACAGCTAGCACTAAAAAATGAAAGCTATAAGCTGTTGTTATTATTAAAAGTGCAGTATGTAAATTTGACACTCAGTGGTTGAACTAGGTATTGCACTCCAGTTTCAAAGCAAACGCAAGCGCAGGTTGCCAGATTGACCACATCAGCAGAAGCGTGTCTGACTATCGAGCCTAAAGGCTGATTTAAGGCTTATTTAAGTCGTGTTTTAGATAAAAGCAACAGCGATAGAAGGAATATTTGCCATATTAAAAGGAGTTTGTCCTAACCAACACTACCAAATTTATATTTTAGAAATGGCTTTTTTATTTCTTGCACCTGAACAACAGGATAAACTGACAATGATCACCTCAGGTACACCTCATGTGCTTTATTCAGTGTTTGAATGCCATTTTATATGACTATTATTGCCATACTACATGGAAGCAGCAGCAGATAGTTTATTTCAGATCTTGAAAATAAAATAAACTATTTGAAATTGAACTTTAGAACTGTGACTCAGTGCAAGTCAACACATATTAGTGATTTAGCACACATTTAACAATGTTAAAGAGGTTTAATATATATTAATTAGATTATAAACTTTACCGTTGGAGTCCAGTAAGTGTACTATTCAGAACTTCTAAATGACTGAATTTAAACTTCTGTCATGTTTCATCTGATGCAAACAGCCAAATTGCTTATCACTGCAAATCTCATCATGTAGCTTGTTGTAGCTCATTAAATTTCATCATATAGCTTGTTGTTAGGACACGGGGTTACAATGCAACCTACTCACCAACTGTTTACATTTGTAATATTTATATTTAATATGTTCTACTTAATAACTACCTCATGTGGAACTCTGAATCTCATTTTGGAGTCTGCTACTGTCCACCGGAGGTTGTGAACACATACTTTGAGAGCCTTCCAGACTGAATGAATAAAATAAGCTGTTTTCCACCAAGGCAACCCGGGGTGCTGAAATACAATTGACTAAACTGGTGGGTTAAAGGTACCAAAACAAAGACAGACATTCCAGCATGTAATGCACATTTTCAAAGCAGAATATCTGATTTTAGCATTGTTTTTCAGATAAACAAGAATGTTCACTTAGCATGTTTCTTAAATATCTGCAAACATATTTTGGTATTTTTATGCTTTAGAAGAGGCAAAAACGTACATAGAACACATTTAAAAAAACATAATAATGGCTGCATCCAAAAGCTTAGACATTTAAGGTAGAAACTTTGTTCACAAAATGACACTCCAAGCAGTGACTCAAGATTCTATGTTTGTTTTCTAGCTCAACTGGAAAGCATTGCAGGGTTTTGAAAGCAGTGAAGAACACATCTATTGACATTGATTAATATAAGATACCTCCCGAGATGGAAAGTGAAGCAGAATTTGGACTCAGACATGCCTTAAATCCTTCCCCCCTTGGAATGCTGCCTCTGAAGGAACCAGTTTAAAGTATTCAGATGCAACCTATATGATTTTTTAAATGATTTTAAAAATGAATTAGATTAAAAAGTATTTTTCAAATTCATATTGATAATTACTATACACCATTGAGTAATGAAAACATTATGGCCACCAGCTATGCTAAGCATAACTACCCTGCCAAGCCATGGACTCAGCAAGACCCCTAAGGTGCCCTGTGGTGTTTGGCACTAAGATGTTGTCAACAGATCCTTCAAGCCCTGTAAGTTGCATGGGGATAGGTAGCAAGTGTCAAATTTATGTCCACATGAATGACAGGACTCAGGGTTTCCAATTGGAATATTGGCCAGCTGTACCCAGAGCATCACACTCCCTTGCTGTGGTGCTAAAGTGTATCTTGGAGCCATCACTACCCCAGGTAAACAGAGCTTGCTTAGGCCTTGATCACACCAAACACATTTTTTTGCTTTAAGAATAGTTTTTTTAAAGGTTTTCTAATGGCCACGGGCGTTTTGCGTACTGCTTATGCGTCCTTGTTTTGTCAACAAAAAGGGCAGTGCAGTGCGGTGCACCTTACACTCTCAGAATGAAAAAACACATTTGGTGTGATCAGCCCCCTACACAACCATCCACATGATGTAATAGAAAACAGGACTTATCAATCCAGGACACCTTGTTCAATTGCTTCAAGGTCCAGTTCTGATGCTAGTTTGTCTATTGTAGATACTTTCAACAGGGGTCATCTAAGGCACACTGATTAATCTACAGCTATGCAGATAGTGTGCAAAACACTGTATGTTGTGACACATTCCTTACATTCCTCCCATAACCATCATTACAATTTTGTGACTTGTCAACAGTAGACCTTCTGTTGCCTAAGATCAGACAGGCCAGCCTTTGTTGCCCTTGTACATCAATGAGCTTTGGGCATCCAATACTCAGCTGCCGGTTTGTGGTTTGTCCCTCCTAAAACCACTGTTGGTAAACTCTCACCAAAGCTGAAGAGAAGTGACCTACAAGTCTTTGGGTAACTGCAGAGATACTCCGACCCAAGCCATAACAATTTGGTCTTTGTCAAAGTTGCTAAGATCTTTATTCATGGCCATTTGTCCTTACTCCAACACGTTGATTGCAAAAACTGATCGTCTGCTTACCATCCAACGTACCTTTATGGGCCTGTTTACATCTAGTTACTTGATGTGATCAGACAGCAATCCAATTGTGACAAGGGCAGGTTTAAATGGCCTCTGAAACACATTCAAGATGGATATCAATTACATTGTCCATAAAACTTCAGAAAGTGGTCTGGGCCGTATTCCAAATGAAACAAAGACAACACCACAGATGACAGTTCAGAATGTTTGATTTAGTTTATAGAGCATTTTGTTCATTCACAAAGGCACAATGTTTCGTTTTTTTGGAGAGGTTATACACAAATTTATGTAAACACTTCACAGTTTTGAATGATGTCTTGCACATATCTTCACAAAAGTAGATGTTTCATTTAGCCTTTAATTACATTAGAGGCTAATTGCTAATATACAGCTTATGTTTCTAGTCTAGATATGTTTCTAGATAAACCACATTCTAAGTAACTATAGTCTAGTTTAATTTGCAAATAGAGCTGAATTTGAAGATGCGACATATATCTGTTTAGCGGAGACGCATCTATGTGGCCAAATGTAAATGTAACTGTTTTCAGAACTCAGATAGCTATCCAATCAAAGAAAATGCATCAGGTGATCCGGTACAAACAGTTCTTATAGTATGTGCTTGTTAGGACATGACCAGAGATATTTGTTTCTGCTGCAATTGCTTGTCAGTGTATTTTTCTAAATACAAATTTAATATAATTTTATTTTATAAATTTCTACTTAGTTTATATTTTACAATCATTTATGTTCTTAAGTGAACTTAAAGAATTAACTTAATGATTTAATTTATTATTAGCGCTTTATTACCTCAAGGTCCCTCAAAGTTCTCTTCTTATCCCACAACATTTTAGACTTTTGCAAGTTAAAACACCTGAAAATCAAAGTTTAAATGGATATTGTTTATTTTTTTATGTGAGGGAAAGCTACGGAAGTCAACATCCAAGCAAGCTCTAGTCCTTTAGAAGCAAAAACGGGCCGAGGATCGCCAGTTTGCCAACAAGCATATAAGAAAAGTACTGAAATGTTTTAAATCCATGTTTCTTAAAGAAAAATAAAAAGGCATTTAGATATTTCACCTTCAACAGTGCACAAAAGATTCAAGGAACCTGAAGGAATTTTAGTGCATACAAAGCAAGAGTGCAAGCCTAAGCTGAACAGCAGTGATCTCCAATCCCTTCAGGTGCCACTGCATCAAGAATCATCATTCATCTATAACCGATATCACCACATAGGCTCAGGACTACTTTGACAAACCTTTGTCAAGTACCACAAGTTACATCCACACATGCCAGTGAAAACTGCACTGTTGCCACCTTATGACTTGTTTGCAGGAAGAATGAGACAAAATTACACCTGAAACACTTCATCACTTGGTGTCTTCAGTCCCTAAATGTCTTTTAGGTAATGTGAAAAGGATTGGCAACATTACAAATAAATTACAAATAAATAAGAATTATTAAAGAGGGGAAAAAAGCAAAGTAGAAAGAAAAATATTGATATTGTGGCGAGTCATCCAATTCCTGTCGCCATGGTCCATAATGCACGCCAGCTGCACCATCCTCAAGCCCAATCAGCCACACCTGTCGCTCATGAGGAGAGATTTTTATAGACAGCACGAGAGGACGAGCAAGTGAGTGCATTCTGAGAAGAAACCTCCATGCTAACTATTCTCTGTTCTACCTCGCAGAATTTCACGACACATTTCTGGGACTGAAAGAAGCACGAAGGAGACTCTCACTGTCTCACATACACACCGGAGTAACTTGTAAATAAACACCCCTCTAGGGCTTTCACCTGTAACCTCCGTGTGTGTGTGTGTGTGTGTGTGTATTTTCCCTCTTTATCCCACCACAATATATAATAGTAAAAGCAAAGCAAAGAACTGACTTTGTGTTCTCGTTTCAGAATCCACCTCATGCCACTGGCAAATCCACAAGGCCAATATGCACGCTTTTGCCCACTGCTCTGTCGTGTCAGGAGGACTGGAATGTGCTGGGTATGAATGAATCAGTGGGGGCTGATCTAGAAGCACGACTGCTGTGCTGTTTGGTTTTTCTCGTGAGCTTCCATGGACAACGTAACCTGCTATTATTATCAGCACCAGCGGGAGGGAGTGCAGAAATAGGAGCCACAATCACACACTCGCTTTGCACCTCTCTCCTCATTCTCTGCATTTCTGTCTGTGCTAAGCTGTGAAGGTGTAGGTGTTGAGAGGTTTATTTTTGATTGCCGTGGTTGTATAATTATGTCTGGCATTCGCGTCAGCTGGGAGAAAGGACGTACGCATTCACGTTACTCCCACAGTGACTCACGAGAGAAACCAGAGCTGAAGAGTTCAGGGCATGAGGAAATATTCACAAGCACGCAAATAGACATACACCAAGTCCTCACACTGACACGTGCATTCACACCCAGGCCATCATCAGGGGCACGGAGTTCCTGGAGCCCATTAAGGTTCCATAGGCCAGGGATTCCCTTATTTATTATTAATTTTTTTATGAATAAAAAATGTTACATGAAGCACCCTGTGAACTTTGAAATCAATTTTCCTTAATGATAATAAGCTAAATGAATTGGTTGATGTTCTCATAATTTCATCATAACCAAGTAGCGCATAAATATTTATGGAAAGTATTTTACTATATTTATATATTCATTTTCTTTTCACCTTAGTTCCTTTATTAATCAATTGTCACAGCGGAATGAACTGCCAACTTATCCAGCATATGTTTTACATAGTGGATGCCCTTATTACCACAACCCAGCACTGGGAAACACCCATACACTTCACCCATACGCATTCACTCCCACACATACACTACGGCCAATTTAGTTAATTCATTTTACCTATAGCGCATGTCTTTGGACTTGTGGGGGAAAGCCGGAGCACCCAGAGGAAACCAACGCAAACACAGGGAGAATATGCAAACTCCACACAAAACTGCCAACTGCGCCACCGTGCAAACCCTATCTATCTATCTATCTATCTATCTATCTATCTATCTATCTATCTATCTATAGGTGCTCCTAACTTAAAAAATTTAGGATCGCCAGCCAAAATTTTTACGCACCCACCCATCATAAGCACTGTTACTACACGTTTTATATTAACAGATTCATTGCACTTGAATTCAACCCTAATCAAAACAACAAACAAACAAAACAATATGCATGCACCCACTGGCGCAGCACAGACCGCTTGACATGAATGAATCTATGCTGTGTTCTCATGGGTGGTGTCTGATATTGCACAGATGCTACCTTAATATTTGCATACGTCATCTTAATAGCAATACCGTTCCTTTTATGAGCTGCAATATTAGTTTGATCTTGGTGAATGCAAGCCCTTCTGCGATGATGTACACTGTGTTATATCTTAGACAGCTGCCACTTGCATGGCTAACAGCATCCTGACAATTAAATGAAGGATTAAACAGAACGTATATGGCAAACGCTGTTACCGGCAAACTCCGTCACACAGGCTTTACAGTGAATGACTTAGTCATTTTCATAGTGGACTTAGTGGACTAACCCAATAGAAATCTTTTATCCACTCTTTGAAAAATGTAAATGGTGGATTAACATTCATCACATGATCAATAATCAGATGCGTCATTATTTGTAACTTTATGTGGTTTCTAAAACAAAATCTATCAGTGTTATTTTCGGTGCTTTATAATTCCGCAGTTGTTGCTCCTTTTCACCTGAAGGCAGAAAGCATTGACTGATTGATTGACAGCTGATATTAACCAATCCATCCGTGTTCAGTTCCAAAGCAGAAGGGCCATGAGGGTGCTTATTTTCATTGTGTTTTCTTAATTATGACAAATAAAAAAATATTTTTGTTTATATTTTATTTATAAGAAATAAAGTGATTAAAAAAATTTTATAATCAAGAAAGACTGAAAAAAGATTATTCTTCACCATCACTTTTATGTCATAAAAGGTTTGCTAATCTGAATTTTAAGCCTAACCAGTGACAAATAATAATGCGGTATATGTGTTTAGTTCAGTGATTTAATTATGTGATTTATTTTTTTTAAATACAATTTCAGACCTTTATAATTCTGAGATTGATAATAATTTAAATATTAAAACATACATTTTAGTATGGTTACATTTTAGTTATGATTGATGTGCATTTTTGTTTATGATGTATTGTGTACATTTAAAATAAACAAGTAGCTTTGGTATTACAGCAGAAATATCTAACATGATGGGAACATGCCATTCCGGAAATATAGGGCCTTACAGTCAGAAATGAACTGCTCTAGGGTAAAGATAAGCAAAAGAGGAAGTTCACCCTTTAAAATCTTGTCTTGGCTATATTTATAGAGGGTCTATAGACATCGACAAACAGGCACATCAATATATGCAGTATGTATGTAAACCAGATGACTAGCATATTCATTTACATTTTTCACTCATGGTCTGGTTCGCTAACAAGTTTCCCTAGATAGTATGAATTTAAAGTGTAGCACCATAAATGCTCTGGTTAAGAGGGGGGTAGATGCTGTATGGACTGAAAGTCTGAATGTATGTTATGTCGTAGATGTAAGATTTTCTAGATGAGTGAATTTATGTATTCTAGCCTGTGGTTGCTTAACCACTTTGCAGCGGGTGACACAAAGAGCACCGTGAGCAATGAGAACAAAATCGTTGGTAAAAAATTCAAGTTCCTCATTCATTCATTCATTCATTCATTCATTTTCTTGTCGGCTTAGTCCCTTTATTAATCCGGGGTCGCCACAGCGGAATCAACCGCCAACTTATCCAGCATTTGTTTTACGCAGCGGATGCCACGCAGCACGCAACCACAGGGAGAACATGCAAACTCCACACAGAAATGCCAACTGACCCAGCCAAGACGAACTAGCAACCTTCTTGCTGTGAGGCGACAGCACTACCTACTGCGCCACCGTGCCGCCCCACCAGGCAGGTTATAGAATCAAATTACAGTCCCTACAGTCCAATCAAATTAGTCCTTCTCTTTACCGTATCATTGGTGGTTTACTGCTGCATGAAAAATTATTATACTTTGTAAAGAAATGTGAATGGTGATTGTACAGTCAAAACAAGCTATGATTCTGAAGGGTCATAGGTGAAATTTGTAGTGGGTGAAAACTAGTGTTGGGGAAAGTTATTAAAAAGTAATACTTTATACTATCGAGTTACTCCCCAAAAAAGTAACTAGTTGCATTACTTGGTTACTTTTATGGTAAATAATGCATTACGTTACTTTTAAGTTACAGTTGTGTTGTTTTTTCAGACCTGGCTGAGGCTCAATCTCTTTCAGAACTTGCAGGGGATTCCAGAGCCCAGATCTATACATGGAATATACACAATTAATAAAGGTTTACAGCAATGCATTTGCTCCTTTTGTACTTTTTGTCTTATTCAAAACTAAAATCAGTGTGCTTTCAGATAATCCTCTTTTCTTTTTCTTCAGTGCGCTTAAAATAATGAGAATATTTCTATCACAGAAATGTAAGGCTCTGCCATCTTCATTTCAGTCAGTTCCTGTGTTCTCTCATTGTGTGCAGGAATTAACATGACTATGTTCATTTTAATTCAGCAATTTATTTTTTTATTTTTTTTAAGTAAATTAACTAAACTAAAAAGTAACTTGCATTAAATTTTTTTAAAAGTAACTCAAATATTATTACTTAACGTTTAAAAGTAAGGTGTTACCGTACTTGTTACTTAGAAAAGTAATATTATTACATAACTCGTGTTGCTTGTAATGTGTTACCCCCAACACTGCCCAAAACACAGCTCTTTTAAATGAGCCAAAAACCAACAATCTGACCTCTGAAAATAATGAACAAACATCTTGTGATGCCAAAATTAATGTCATGTGTCACAGAAGCAGTACACACACACACACACACACACATACACACACACACACACAAAAGATTTTGCTGCTTGCTCAACGTACTTATAGAAAATGAGCAGATACAACACAATTCTTAAGATTGTTTTAGAACTATTTTAATTTTGTCATGTTCAATCCACTTAAATTTGTTGAAGGTAACAAATGTAAAGTTAACTAAATTGATTTGTGTTGGGACAATGTGAATGAATTGTGTGGAACTCAATTTTTACAGTGTATGCATGCAACAGGTCTAATAATGATTAAATAAAGCAGAACCAAAACAAATGTTGATTACCCAAATCTAAAGTCAAATTCAAAGGGCTCATAAACAAAGTTTCAAAATGTCCTTGACATTTTTAATATATAAAAGGACAATGTACTAAGATCCAATGTTTAGATCTTAAAGGCACAGTATGTGCATTTTTTTTCATCCCAAAAGCCCCACAACAGTGTTATATATGTTGCTGACATATGAGATTACATTATCCCAAATGTTCGGAAGAATGTTCAAATCCAGAGAAATAAGCACAAACTGTGTCCTGTGTCGCCATGTTAATGAGGTCATACACCATTGATTAACCAGTTGGTTTGATAGAAAACAGGAAATAAAGAAAGACACTTTAATATGCTGTGCATTTTATCAGACTGCACAGAGCAGCGTTATAACAGAATCCTAAAACAGTATGATCAAACGGTGTTGCTTCTTCCACACATGATCACCTTATTTCTGTATGATGGCATTCAGCCTTACTCTTTTTCATACTACCATTACAATAAAGATTTGATTACGTTTTCTCAGCCATGAACACGATTTCTGCAGGAGTCGAATGTCATGAAGACCACAACTCCACACTTCATGGCGTCATCAAACTACAGTTTTGTTTTTTGTGAACACACAACCTTTAGCTATGAAAATACTTTGACTTGAAAACTTTCTTGCTAGTCTAAAAACAGTTTACATTGAAGCCAATTTACCAAAACGAAAGGTTGTGAGACTTCATTGCATAACAGTGTGGATAAACACCACCTCTGCAGATGAACATCACCGCCTGTTGAGCTCCACAAATTCAGAAATGTTGTATTAAACAGCAAGGGAGGGACAATTTTATACTAGAATTTTAGAAAGATTGAAGCTAAAAGACGATGCAGTGCCAGCTATGTTAGATCCAACAGAAATGCTTGCACCACTGCCACACCAAGTGGGAGTTACCGTTTTTATTCCATGTTCACTATTTGTTTGTGCTTACATATTGTTTGATATGTACAAAATATTAATGTTTTACGTTTTTTTTGCTTAATTTTTTTACGCCAGCTGTTTTATTCTGTCTATGATGGAGGCAGGAGGTCATACATGTTATAGTTTTCATTGGTTCAAACTTTTTACATTTTTTATTCATGCAAAGTTGTTAGCCAAACTTAATGGCAACAATCCACCAAGGCAATTCAAACGGTGTGTTCCAATAAAGGGTGTCAAAACGAAACAGAAAATAACCAACTACTTCAAAACGATGATGTCTTTGAGTCAAAAAACCTTGATAATATTATAAGCGGATCTCAGATATTTGTAGCTCCAACATTTTTTAAGGCAGCTCTTGACCCCTTTAAGCACACACCCTGTTCAAAACCGTAAAACGACCCGTTAAATGAAATAAAATGAAATACATTATATTTGTGTGAGACTCGTCAGGCAAGGAAACTGACAGAAACTGAAACTCACGTTTGCTCATGTTGAAGCACAGATGCTTTCAGCTCCTCTAGATGACTACAGGCTTCCTGGAGTTCCTTTCTCAGGGTTCTTTCTCTTTCTGCACTTCCTCTCATCTGCTCCAGCTCTCTCTCGACTTCCCGCAAATGCTCCTGCAGACGTTGGAACTCATGCAGAATCAAGTAACTCACGCCGCAGTAACGACAGGCCTTCTCTGAATGATCCATCTGAAGACAAACATAAAAAACACAGATTACAGATCACCAATATCTATCTATCTATCTATCTATCTATCTATCTATCTATCTATCTATCTACAGTAAATCTACAGTGGCGTAGTGAGTAGCCAATCGCCTCACAGCATGTTCGCTGTGGCGACCCCGGATTAATAAAGGGACTAAGCCGACAAGAAAATGAATGAATGAATGAAGGAATATCTATCTACAAATCTATTCATTTGCCTACTTACCTCAACTTTATGATCCATGTAACCATCCTCAGCTTCCTACAAGCCTATCATCAATCATCATTTACTTACCCATTGACCTATCTATATATCTATCTACTCATACAGCATCATCTATCTATCATCTATTTATTAAGCATCTACCAATCTCCCTACATACCTACCATTAATTAATCTACTTATCCAACCTCCCCATTAGACATATGCCGATATCTAGTAATTCAACATATAATGAACAATTTCACAATTTTGTTTTTGTGGGCACTTCAAAATACCTGTAATAATTGATTATTATTGTTATTATTATTTGTTATCTAAAATGTTAGAGAACCTTTTAAGAATATTCAGATTTGGCAGTGGTGTTCATCACATCTATCTATCTATCTATCCCAAAACTGTAAGAAGTCCAACAAGAAATATATATGTTGTCATTGATTACATTTGATGTTATTTGCTCAATCTTACAAGTCAGTTTTGTACACCGTTGCACATCACTGAATCCAGTGGCAGGTTTATAATGATCTTCTGGGAATGACAAACAACCAAGCCTTGTCAGTTGCCACTCCTCCCCGGTGTGTGAAAGAGACCTGTCAGAGTGCAAATGCCACGCCAAAGCCCATTAAAACCTTGCTCTGAACTGCACAATGTTGTCGACGTGTTTCCCTTTCATTTACATCTGCGACAACAAGCAGAAATAAACAGAAGAGGTCACATACTGTAGTTTCATTTTTTTTGTGTAGAGTTTCTGTTCAGATTACTGTAAGAGATCATGTGTTTTTGCCGGTCGAGCTCACAGCTGTGTGTTCCAGTCATCTTACTTTATAGACTTGACTTGTTCTCGTTATTAGCACTTATGAAAAGAGAAGTGATAAAGAGATGAGATAAGATGTCATTGCTGAGCTGGGAAGCCGAACGATTTATTTGCATTCATGCTCTCAAGCAGTCATTCTCACCCTTTCATTCAGTGTCATTTACAGTATATATGGAAGACTTCTTATGTCTACAGTTACGGTGTTGTTTCAGCTCAACTTAAATAAGTAGTTTGGTCATTTCTGAGTATTAAAATCATATTGATCTTGTTTTAAGGATAAAATACTATGCGGGATCAAAATGTGTACAATTATTATGATTGTTTTAAGAATATATATCTATTTTCTTAGCTAAAAAGTTTGATATTTGAACTGCAACTGTAGCTTAATTACACTCAGACACATTATTTAAGACCAGATTTGTACTTTTAAGAATTATTTTTAGCTGCAATATCTTGTTTTAACCAATCACACTTACAGTACTTGTTCTTTAGTGGCAGAGTATATACTGTTAAGGTTTGTTGCATTGAGCTACAGTATATTTTGAGAAGTAAGTAACAATTTTGCATTGTAACTGTCACGTCTTAGGCCCCGTTTACACTAGTGCGTTTTAGTTTTAAAACGGCGTTTTAGCATTAAAACGATCCGCGTGCACACTAGCGTTTCACCTAGCGTCTCTCAACAGATCTCCATTCACACTACGGCTGTTTCTCAATATGCGTTCTTCAGCGGTCTTGTGTCCTCGTGTTCTCATGTAACGGCATCATCCTCATCCACCGAAGTTCAGTTCCAATACTCAAGACCGCAAGAATGGAGGACGCATGAAAGCTCCCGGATGTGTTCTTGATATCGAGGACGCACCGATGCAGACTTGAGCACCGAACTCGCTCTAGAAGTCCCAGAAGTCATTGCGACTGGAGGTGGGAAGCGCAGCGCTTTGTATAGATTTATTATTAAAGTTCAGATATAACTTATTTACCTCAGGAGTTTCCCTAAATGAGACGGTGAAAGTAAACATTACCATGAAATCTTAATAAAGGCATAAACACATTAAGGGTGTTTATTTGTTGAAATTTGATGTGCAGCGTATATTTCTGAAGTATGTATGCATAACATATATTGTGAAATGGGGGAAAACAATAAATCGCTGTATAAATGCTATAATGTTTAAATAATTTTTGGTTAAAGATGCGTGAGGAAGAACGCAGCATCTCATTTCTCACAGGACGTGTTCTCTGTCCTCGCAGTCTCCCGAGTTCGTTCTTCCAATGTGACCTGGCAAGACCGGTCTCCACAAGAACACGAGTCCGTTCTCTGCGTTCTTGGAATTGAGAAACAGCCTACACCACCAGAAACGTTTATCACGTGAACATTCGCGCACTCTGGGCATGCACGTTCAAGTATAACCAGGAAGCATGTGTCTCGCTCGGCATTTGGGTATTGTTAGTCAACAAATGCTGGTTGAACGATGAACGCGATGGCAAAGAAAGTCTTTTTGAGTCTCTTTGAGGTCTTTTTGAGGACAGACGACGAGGTCGAGTAGTTACTTAAAGTAACAAATGAATATAAAACATCTATGGCTATCGAAAATACAGTGTTTACAGTGAAGGCTGGTCTGCTGTCTTCTGGTGGCGTTATAGTCATGTGCGCTTGACGAAAAAGGAAAGGATACGCAATGACCCAAAAGCTCCAATCATGTAGCGAATCTCAGCAGCCACGCCTCCAATTTTAAAGGTCTCCATTTCCCTCCATCCACACTGAGACGGAGCAGCAGCGTTTTAGAATGAAAACGGCCTCTCCAGCGTTTCCAAAACGCTCCATTTTCGCGGCTTGAAAACTCCAGTGTAGTGTGGATGGATGGCGTAACCGTAGCAAAACTTATGCGTTTTAAAATGAAAACGCACTAGTGTAAACGGGGCCTTAATTTGTGGGCAATGTACATGTACTGTTAGAGTGAGCTTGATTTCCTTCTTCACAACACTAGTGTTAAGAACTTTTCACACCAAATAAGCAAAGCATACAGTTTGGAAAGCTATTGTGATGAGTGTCCTACTCCCACCCACTGGCCGTTCAAGGCAGGAAGGACAGAGACTCATCTGCAGAATTCAGAACACCTGGTTTCCCCCTCTATAAAACACCAGCAGTGTTGGCTTGTGGGTTCTGTTTTTTGCAGCTGTTTATTTTGATTTGCTTCTTTCTAGCTTTGGTTAACATTTATTTTTTGCTAGCCTCAGTTGAGCACTTGTTCATTCTTTAATGTTTAAATAAATTCTTTAATATTTGTTTAGCACCCAACCATTCTGTTTATGTTCTCCCTTTAATTTGTCATGGCCAAAATAAAATAAAACAAAATAAAATAAAATAAAATAAAATAAAATAAAATAAAATAAAATAAAATAAAATAAAATAAAATAAAATAAAATAAAATAAAATAAAATTATTTAAATCATTACATTTTAATTAATTTTTTGTTTTTAAATCAAAACAATAAATCTAAAATATATAATTTACTTAATTATTTCATTCATTTTCTTTTTGGCTAAGTCCCTTTATTAATCTGGGGTCGCCACAGCAGGATGAACCACCAACTAACACATCATATGTTTTACGTAGCGGATGCCCTTCCAGCTCCAACCCATCTCTGGAAAACATCCATACACACTCATTCACACTCTTACACTACGGACAATTTCATTCATTCATTCATTTTCTTTTCGGCTTAGTCCCTTTATTAATCCGGGGTCGCCACAGCGGAATCAACCGCCAACTTATCCAGCATTTGTTTTACGCAGCGGATGCCCTTCCAGCCACAACCCATCTCTGGGAAACACATCCACACATTGTCATTCACACACATACACTACGGACAATTTAACTTACCCAATTCACCTGTACCGCATGTCTTTGGACTGTGGGGGAAACCGGAGCACCCGGAGGAAACCCACGCAACCACGGGGAGAACATGCAAACTCCACACAGAAATGCCAACTGGCCCAGCCGGGGATCGAACCAGCGACCTTCTTGCTGTGAGGCGAACGTGCTAACCACTCGGCCACCGTGGCGCCCACTACGGACAATTTAGCCTACCCAATTCATACGTGTATACCACATGTCTTTGGACTTGTAGGGGAATCCAAAGCACCCGGAGGAAACCCACAAAACCACAGGGAGAACATGCAAACTCTACACAGAAATCCCAACTGACCCACCCGGGCTCGAACCAGCGATCTTCTTGCTGTGAGGCAAACATGCTACCCACTATGCCGCCATGGCGCCTTTTTTACTTCATTTAAGATTTTAATTTAATTTAAGATTTACAATGTAAATTCACTTAACTTTGGTAAACAAAACAACTCTTTCACATAAAATATCTACTAAAAGACATAAAATATTCCTTTACAAGCTGTATTATGCATATTGAAACAAACATTTACATATTGTTCAATAAAATTAGTCAAATAATATAAAAACGAAACAAAAATACATGTACACACATTTCTAAAAGCAAACGAATTGGCTCAATGATGAACTTTTAAAAAATCTGATTTCTGTGTGTGCAGATTCTGTGTGGACCTACTTATAAGTCATTTCTTTTTTTTCTTTTTTAAATCTCTCTCAAGTTTCCTTTAATCACTGATACTAAGCGTCTTGAATTATGGCTGGATTTTTTTTTTCCCACAAACACACAACTGCAACACAAGGCTCTATGAGATTGACCCTGTCTCAGTTAAAGCCTGTCTGTGATCCTGCTTACCTAACTGTCTAAACACACACACACACGCAATCCACTGCCTCCTGGAGAAATGTGGACATTTGCACGAAATCTGAAAGTCCTGATCCCCCCGCTTTCTCTCCCTCACGCATTCAGTCAAGTTCAGAGACAGGCACGCATGCATAGGCTTCCACACACACGCACACGCACACACGCTGGCCTGAGGGAAGGATGTCTGCCACCAGTAGGAACGTGTTCCCGTGACAGTGATGGCCCTCGGGGAGGCCTTTGCCCCTGGCACTGACACATCCGCTCAGCACTCAAACACACTTACACACTGTCCTCCTCGCACACATGCTTATGCACATACCTTGTACCGAGCTGGATGGATACTTCGAGACAGAAAAGGCCCTGCTTCTACATCGCTTCTCAGGGGAAAAATATAAGAGTTCACTTTGTATAACCTTCAATGAATAAAAGAAAAATCACACTTAAAAATTCTGTTAAAGCATTTGACGGACAGGTTATGCTGGTGAATATTTTACAATAGCCAAATGAAAGAAGAAACGTGTCATTTCTGTGCTATTAAGAGAAAAGAATAATGACTTCAGACAAAAGCTGGTCCTCCATTGTTGCAAGTGCTGCAACTAACAGACTGCCATTTCGTTTAATGGTGCTAGTAATACAGAAATGAGACACTTCCCGTTTAAGGTCACGGCACAGCCAAAATTAGTCTATTTTATATCTTTTTAATTGATATGATGGCGCTTGCCACGTTTCCCTAGGACAAGCTGAATTAAACATATGACTCATAGCAGGGGGGCTGAAAATAACAGCAGTGTTCTTATCAAGGAAAGAGCTATAATTAATTTAAAGGAAACCTTTCTGCCATCATCAAGCATCGGGGGTTATCGTCTCATGCACACCGGGAAGAAAGAGAGCAGTTTATGTGCCATGGTCTTTAAAAAAACAGACCCCCTAATCTGTTTTTTTTTTTAAACTCACCCCTCCCCTCTTCTCATCTGCCCCACCAAATCCTGTGTCAGAAATGGGTCAGCGTTACAGGCACGCAACATACCCCCAATACCTAGGAAAAACACCACACCCCCTACAACCACTACACAAAGCAACCTGTTATGAACTCCCTTTGATAATTATGCATTTAAGTCTTTTTTCTGATGCTACAATGAAGTTGAACACAAAGAAAGCATTGCACCCCAAATTGACTGCCGACTACAGTGTGTTCTGCACAGTGTTAAAGAAAATATCACACGGAAAATGAATATTCATCTTGACCCCATTTTTAAAGCTGTTATATGGAATACAAAAGGAGACACCGAAGAAAAAATCATTAGGGATTTAAAAACCCTAATTATTTTAAAACCCTTTTTAGATTAAGGCCTTTGTGTATTTTATTTTATTTTTTTTTACATTTTGCATGTTTGTCCTGGTCTTATTTATATACATTGATTAAATAATTAAATAGTACTACAATAAATCAAAATTATTCAAGAGAATAATGAAAAATAAATTTTGTTTAAATTGTTTAAACGTTTGAATATACTATATACATCCACTACATACAATAAGAAAGCAGTTATTTAAACTTTGAATAAATATTTAACAATTAAAAAAAAATACATTTAATAAATGCCGCCATGATGAACAGAATAATTTTCTATAAAAAAAAACAAAAAAAACATGAAAATAAAAACTGACCCCAAACTTTTCACTGGTAGTGTGTATATATGTATATTATCATTATAAAAACCATTCTATATTTATAGTAACCGCAAATTTCACAGAAAGAAAGAAAGAAAGAAAGAAAGAAAGAAAGAAAGAAAGAAAGAAAGAAAGAAAGAAAGAAAGAAAATTCAATATATACCGTTGATGTGATAATTGTTAGAGCCCCTGAATTATTAGCCTATTATTCTGTTTAACGGAGAGAAGATTTTTTTTCAACACATTTCTAAACATAATAGTTTTAATAACTAATTTCTAATATCTGATTTAATTTATCTTTGCCGTGATGACAGTAAATAATATTTTACTAGATATTTTCAAGACACTTCTATACAGCTTAAAGTGATATTTAAAGGCTTAACTAGGTTAGTTAGGTTAACTAGGCAGGTTAGGGTAATTAGGCAAGTTATTGTATAACGATGGTTTGTTCTGTAAACTATTGAAAAAAATTTGCTTAAAGGGGCTAATAATTTTGACCTTAAAATGGCCTTAAATTCAAAACTGCTTTTATTCTAGCTGAAATAAAACAAATAAGACTTTTTCCAGAAGAAAGAATATTATCAGACATACTGTGAAAATTTCCTTGCTCTATTAAATATCATTTGGGAACTATTTAAGAAGAGATAAAAAAATCAAAGGGGGGCTAATAATTCTGACTTCTGTATCTGTATTTGTGGTGGAACATATACTAATGAAAAACAGAAGTTTGCACTGGATTCAGTGAGTAAATAAAGACTTTACATTTTGGAGTAAACTATCCATTTAAAACTCCAAAACCCCAAATAACGTATTCCGATGTCCGTTACTGCCTTTATTTTCTTTGTCTTTATCTTCTCTCATAGTGTCCCAGCACACAGTCAGACACTGCTGATCACAGAAAAGCAATTTCTCCTTGGTTTGTCATTAATTTCCCTATAAATTATGTTTCTAAGCATGTGCTTTATTGTGTGATTGAAGCAGGAGAATGAGAGGATGGTTCGTGACTGGAGCTTTGTGGATTTTCATGGAGATAAAGACCCCCTGTGGTGCTCACTGTACCATGAGCCAATGCTGCGATTCTCATCTGGACCCACAGTGCCAACACATTACATGACAGCAGGATGGCCGTTGACAGGGGAATTGGGGAAGAGGGTGTAGATTAGGACTCGGGGCAGGGAGGGTGCAGACGATAGCCTTCAGCCAGTCGTGGGTGAATTTGACGCCTGGGTGAGTTCTCCAAATTTCCTTCTTCTTCTGCCTTCACGCACACTTCCTCGCGTGAAGGGAGAAGAAGGGCAGTGGCTGGGAAGAATCACCTTTGACCGCATGTTGATCTATAGCCCAGTGCACACAGAGACAAACAAGCTGGAAGTGATGGGGGTGGAGCGTTGACTATTGTTCTTTGAGAGAAAAATAAGAACACTTTTTTTTTTTTTTTGATATGGCTGTCTTGGAGATACAATTTCAGCTCATTATTCACTCATGATATATTCTGTACATTACACTAGGGATCTACCAATATAGTTATATAACCTATAACTATTTCAATTTGGAGAAAGATTTTTTTCACATTTTTTCTGCATGATTGGAAAAACAAAAGGCAAACACATAAAGGGAACAACTGGTTTTATTTTAAAAGCTTACCATTTTTGAAAAGTCTAAACTGATCTCTAAAGTTTATGAATGAAATGGTCTTTTCTATGGCCAACATTTTTGATATGAATAAAATCTACTGCCTGACAAAATAAAAAATACATGAAGCAACTAAGTCTCTGAAAAAACTAAATCTAAATTACTTAAAAATATTGGCCAAATTTTGTTACGAACCAATAACAATAACATAAAAACGCCTTCAGTATGGATATGGATGCTGATATATTGTGCATCCCAACATTACATTTATATTCTGATTTTGCCATATTTGCCAAATGAAAGAGATCACATAATAATAAAAAAATCCTGTCAATTTTTTCACCTGCAGGTCATTTAAGATGTATGTGACATCAAGATGTATGTAAACTTTTCTAGACACTGATCTGTACATAATGGGATTTGTACATAATGTGCCAAGCACTGCTTGGCCAGGCTCTAGATTAAAGATAATAATAATTACAGTCAATATGATGAATCTTCTTTTTGAAACAGTTTGTGCGAGCTCTTTCAGCTCAAAATTAAAATTAATTCAGTCCATGTCAAAGGGAATGATAAAGGAAGTCATTTTTACCAACTGTGATTAGGTTACAAAAACAATGTCATATTAGATGATTTTTGTAGACTTTTAATTAATTGGATAAGTGTTTACTTTGGGGCAATTTTTAACATGGATTTTAATGGTATTTATTGTATTGTGAGCTCTGCTGTGATGTAAATTTCTCTTTGGGATTCATTAAGTCTTAGCAAACTAACTAACTAACTAACTAACTAACTAACTAACTAACTAACTAAC
>CAIGQQ010002480.1:3475654-3487739 GCA_903798035.1 Danio albolineatus
TATATATATATATATATATATATATATACTGTACATACTGTAAAAATAATGTACATAATGTAATAATGTACTTTACTGTAAAAAATAGTTCAGTTTAAAATTGTAAGTTAGTTGGACATATTTTTGACAATTTAAGTTGATATACCAATAAAAATTTATTTAACTACATGTTTGGAACTGTTTGTTCAATGAAAATAAAAAATTAAGTCGAGGAGACTTTACATTTTGATTTCTCCATATCTTCAAAAAAGAAAAAGTTGAGTGAACTTAAATTTTCAAAGCAACCGGCTGCAATAAAATTTTGAGTTTATTAAGCTTAGTGTTTGAAGTTGTGCCAAATTATTCCTTAAAGTATATTTGACTAAATCCAGCCTTTTCTGTAATTTTTTTAAAAATTAATTTGGCACAACTTCAACCACTGAAGCTTAAAAAACTCTTTGCAGCCGGTTGCTTTAAAATTTTAAGTTAACTCAACTTTTTATTTTTTACAGTGTATATGTTTTAATGTAAGTTTTTAATACATGTGACATATATAAAATTGGTCATTTTCTTAAATTACATGTGCGTACATATACGCAATTTTGCATCCACTGTGTATTCTTCACGAGTTTGTAGAAAAAGTAAAATCAGGAATGGTTCTTAAGAGTTTGTAGCCACATTTTCAAATGATTTATTTTGAGTCAGTAAACCTGTGATTCATTCTGCAAAGCTTAAACACTTTTTACACTCTTTCTTTTCTCAGATGTGTACATAACAATCCTGTAAATTTCACTAGTGGCATGTTTGTGAGCAGTGATTCTTGTGATAACCAGAAACTGATGCAACTGCCGACTCCACTCTGCAATTTTATCTGCAGAGATCATTTCCTTTACGAGAGATGCACCAAGTTCTTTCACCCCAATTCAGTTCCTCTCTGACCCTGCCCTCTCTGAGTTCATCTTTTTTCTTTCTCTTGGGCGATCGCTCTCTCTTTTTCTCGTGTGGTCATGGGTGGGAGGGATGAGTGTTATACACATACTGCCGGGGCGTATGCATTCCTGCAGGGCTCAGCATCCTGTTCCTTTTGTCTCCACCTCCAGAACCAGCCTCAAGCTGTGCGGCACGTACGCTGCCCCTGGCTTTATACTTCCCTCCCTCTTTTTGTACCCTTCGTCCGGGCACCCAATCTATTCCAGAACCTCCCATTGCTCCAGTCAGGAAAGTCATGATTACTGAAGTCATGATTAAATCCATCAGGCTGAGATTTCTCCAGGTTCCTCACATTTGCGCCACCTGTATACACTAGCAATGAGCCTTCTTTATCCACCTCCTTCCTGTTCTCCATTCTTCCGCTGTTCTTTTTCTTGCCTCTGCACCTAATCCTCCAGATGGAGATTTTCTGAGAAAACTGAACAAACTACAAGGAAACTGACAATACAGTCTGGCAACAGTATCACATAATTATCTTAAACGTATCGCCAATGGTAATCATGTTTTACGACAGCTATTCTACTGAGAGTTCACATTACATGTATTTCACAACCCTCAAATTTACAATGTACGTCTTAGTAGGAAGCATACATGAATAAGCTATCGGCATAAAGCAGGGAAATGGAAGCAGAGCTCTGAATTTAGAGGAACTTGATAACCTGTTGGCCTCTGCTTAGAGCCAATATTTTTGTCAGTCCAATTCAGACTCCTATCAAATTTCTGCCCTGCAAGAGTGTGTGTTCCCAGATAGCCTTGGCTCTAACCTCCCTGCTCCATCCACCCACAGCCTGACCTACTCTGAAATCCAATTAGAGAAACAGACAATGACAGGTAGACAGCCCAAAGAAATGTGAAAGAATGGCTTGTTTGCTCGGTCAAACTGCCAAGCCCTTATAGAAATCCAGAATACCCTTGAAAAGAGATAAAACAGAGGAAAGAGGCAGTAGATAAAAGAAAACGAAACGGCAGGATGAATTGAAAGTGTACAAAGAAGAAAATCCAGGAGAAAAATCCTGAGCTTGACCATGCGTGGAAAACTAGCTGTTAAAGCCCCCTGTTCGTCAGGGCAGAAAGCAGAGGTCATGTGGAGCAGGGCTGCTTTTAAGGTCACACTAAGTTCAGGGCACAATCTCCTTCCCATATTTGGTCCACCCCTGTTGCTCTTAAGGGCTTATGGCAGAAATTTCAAATGATGAAAAAAGTGAGCTGGAATGTTCATTGGATGCAGCTGGGCGTCATTGGAGCAATATGGAACTGGGTTGAGCAGGAAGTACGGGGATTCAAGCATCATAGAGCTCTCTGTGAGCTCTTTCTGGTTCTCCATGAGCCTAACCCTCCTCTAAGAAGCAAACGAGAAGTCAAATATTTGAAATCAACATAAGAAAGAAATATCTGAAATCACGCACATTCTTTGCCCGTCTATTCCAGGCACACCTTAAACAAATATGTCTCTCACAGACGCAGAATTTACAATCATTTCGAAATCATCTGGTTACTATGTATGGTAATTTTTGGGAGTGCGAGTATTTCATGCCATCCAGTGAATGTTTGACAATTGGTCATTAGCTCAAGGACTCACATCATTGATTGAAGCTCTCTGTGGCTTTTAGGAACACACGATAAGCCAGAGAGGTGAAAGGTCAGGGGGAAGCGAGCAGAAAGTGAATGAGTTATAAGGAGAAAGGAAGACTATTTGAACTGATCTTGTTTTCTGGGTCAATCCCTGGAGTTTGTAATCATTAGCCATTTTAATGCTCATTTTAGAATATAGCACTAAAAATGCTTAATAGAAACACCAAGATTCGCATACGTTTTAACACTTGGAAAGCATTAATGGACAAACTACCAGACTGACCACATTGCACATCATCTGAAATATTGCTTTGGTCAAATCCCTTAAGCAAAGTCCATCATCAAACTGGAATGCTATTATTACCTCCTAGAACTGCTGAGTGGTCTCATGCCTTCAAAAGCCACTGCACATTTATTGTGTTTTGTGTTCTGAAGCGCTAGTCATTTATTATATTAAAAAAAAGTTCAGGGACGCCTCTCCTAATGCAGCAACTTTCATTCCACTTGTCAAGAAGTGATGAGTTTGTTCTCTTTGACTCATTAAATGGAAACGGTGCATTACTTACAAATGCTTTATGCAATATCTAAATGGCATCTTTGGATGGAAACAAAGCTATTGACTTCCCTTAATGGAAGACCCCTTGTTTTATTCTCTATTGACTGTCCCTTGCCTTCCCCCAAACCTCTGCTGTTCCACCCCAGGACACAAAACGATAGTGGCTACATGCCAGTGATAATTCCACAATGGCTGTCAGGCAGACAAAAAAACACCTGGCTTTTGTGTGGGTTTCAGAGCTGTTTGTAAAGTAAACTGATGACACTATATTTGCTTAAAGTCATAGACATCTGTCAGGCCCTATCCCACTCTGTCACTCAACCTTAATCACTCAGATCATTCATATTGCAAATGACTTCTCATGACACAATGGCAAATATGTAATACAGACTGAAAGTAAAGATTGAGTGTCGGAGAAGGGGTTGGGTGGGGTGCTGCTATCAGGAATATCGGTAGAGACTTCGAGGGACCTGTTGTTTCCTAAAGTGGCCGGCTCCAGGCTGGGGAGGGTGTTCCCTTGCTGCCTTTCTCTTTCTGGTACTCTGGGATTCATTAAACATGGAGCTTAGGAACCCAGAGTCCTCTGGAGAGAAACGGCAAGAGAGCGAACGGTGTTGGTTAAGACAGCCAGAGAATAAGAGAAATTTTTAATTCAGAGAACAGGCTTAAAGAGTAATAAAAAGGGAACACCGGGGTTGGTCAATATGAGTGAACCATTCTGTAATCCCTCTCATGAAATGTAAGCATTTTAGTAGTGTTTGGCTTAGTCCCTTTCACTTCCCTGATGAAAAGACCAGCTTAGCCCAGCACTGACTTTTTTTTTTCTCTGAATGTCATGTGCTTCAGTGCTATGTTGTTGACTCTAGATACATCTAGCTGAAGGAACAGTCAATTGTTAAACAGCCACTAGGTATCATTAAAAAGGTCAGAAGCTAATAGAATCAGAGATTAAATTTTAAGAACTGTTTAAATCATTCATTCATTTTCTTGTCGGCTTATTAATCTGGGATCACCACAGCGGAATGAACCGCCAACTTATCCAGCATGTGTTTTATGCAGCGGATACCCTTCCAGCCACAACCCATCACACTCATTTATACACTGGGGTCAATTTAGCTTACCCAATTCACCTATAGCACATGTCTTTGGACTTGTGGGGGAAACCGGAGCACCTGGACGAAAACCCAACATGAGGAGAACATGCAAACTCCACACAGAAGCACCAACTGACCCAGCCGAGGCTCGAACCGGCAACCTTCTTGCTGTGAGGCGATCATGCTACCCACGGCGCTACCGTGAGGCCCTACTGTTCAAATCAAATGTTCGAATAACGAAACTTTACCTGCAAGCAACGCAGGTGAGGTTATGTCAACAAACAGCAACTTCACACCTGTCGGATTCTTTTTAAAATGTTTTATTTACTTGTTACATTGACTAACATAAATAAACAATTTATTTATGAACAAAAGGCACACATGTCAAATATAAACAAGGAGAAGGTATTTACAACTTCGAACAAATAGCAAGTATGGAACGTGAATGGCAGCAATGGAAACAATGAGTCTTTTGGGGGAAAAAAAAAAGAGTTTGAAGCTGCAACAACAGCCTCGAGTCCGAGTGGCAAGTAATCGACAGGCCTTTTATTAATGCAGGTTCCAGTCCGTAATCAGCCATGGAAGCCACAGCAGTGACACTCATCCACACACATGATTCACACACTAAAAACGCCACCCATACATGCGAACACATACACACAATCCCCATTTTTATAAATGAGGGTATGAGAAGACGGGCACTGAAAGGTCACACAGAAACCCTCACGCATGACTGAGGGTGGGAACCGTTTCTGAAAGTATCCCCTATGGTCCATGAGTTCCATTCAGAGTGCCGGCGCATAGCCACGTCTCTTTTCCAACTGGCAGAATATGCGCACAGGTCTTGTGTGCAAGGGGAGCAGCCCTATTCAGATAGCCACTGTACTGCCTACCTCTTCATACTGAACGATGAAGTACGGATAACTCTGATCATCGTTGAAGATGACAAAGATCTGCGGGTCCATCCAGTTGTCCACGCAGGAGTCAAACAGGTCGCTTGAGGCGTCTCTTGGATTCAGGGGAGGTGGTCGACGCATGGAAGGGTTGCCCACTGTGAACTTGCCCGTCAAGACTTTGGCCAGAAACATGTAGTGCACACCATTAGGCGAGCGCTTGGAGAAGTTATGGGAATACACAGCCTTGCGTGCAAAGTAGCTGCCTTGGCCGAACATGGTGGCGTGCTTGCCACACACACGGGGGTCGAAGTTGTGCTTGCAGATGCCCTCCACTACATCCTGTGACGTGCCGTGGAACAGGTGACGTTCGTTCAGCATGCGGTCCATATCGGTCATGCGCCGTGACATGTACTCCTTCTTCCTATGAAGAGAAGGAGAAACAGACGTTTCAATTACACATCCTTATCGAAAGGCAAACAAATTAAAGCAGTGAGCGTCAGACAACAGCAAGAGAGAACAACGTTTGGGTAAACAACCAGGATTCAAACCAGTTGGCCAGTAACTTTAAGAACTGAAGCATTTTCATTCAATTCTGAAAACAACCATTTGATGGAAGTAGATTCAAATTAAAAACATACAAAGCATATAAACTAAAGAAAACAACTGTCAAAAGCTTCTAAAGATTAAAATGTAGCATCATAAGCTTCTACTTCACTACACTTCAAAGCAAATTATCATACTAAACACTACATTATATTTCAGGAAAACATCTTGCTTCTCTTTATCGTGGACCTGAGAAATGGTCACCTGCTCAGAGACATGATAGCAGAGCCATATTTGTGAACAAGCTTGTGAACAAATCACTCCCTAAATTCAAACAGGCCCAATTCCAATAAATTTTTTTAATTTTATTTTTCTTCCCCTTGGCCTTTGAAACGAAGTATGAAGGTGAAGGGATTCAAATTTGACCCATAAGAAATGGGACAGCACTACAACACCTGCACACGACATCGCAAGCTTGTATGTCATATGAGATCGACGATGGCCACTGCTGTAGTTATTCCAGTTGTGGGGTTTTTTGTATTTATCTTCAGGAAATCACTGAAGGCAATGATATCATGTTATCAGAACGATATAATGTGGCAATAACATTGGAACTGTACTGTGCATTTACACCCTGGCCATATTCATCTAAACACACGAAAACAACATTAACATTAAACCAGACACAGTAAAAAGCTCATTCCCAGCCACTAGACTTTTCTAACAGGGTATTCGAGTGTCCTTGAGTGACAGATGTGAAAGTATGTTGTGGGACTACTATACAGGAGTTATTTTTATGGATTATAGATAATGAAATTTAGCCGTTTTTTTTTTAATCGTTTTTTTTTAAGCATGATGGTAAAACACGAACGCCGTTATGAATGCACTGAAACATGCTTGTTTGTTGTAAAAATTCGTAATAATGACAAAAAATACTAATTTGCGCATCTCCTTACTTCCGTGTACAGCTATGCTGCCGTTGTAGATGGTGTATTCTGGGAAGTTTTCGTACCCCTTGGTTTTGAGTGTGGTCCCTGTAAATCCCTATCTAGCCCCTCTCCTTAGCCCAACGCCTTCAAGCTAAAGAGAATTAGGACACTCCTACCACTTCACATGAATACGCAAAACGACAGGTAGGGGTAAGGGTTGAACAGAAGTGACCAACCCTGCTCCTGGAGATCTACCATCCTGCAGATTCAGTTGCAACCCATATCAAACACACCTGCCTGTAATTATCAAGTGCTCTTCAGGTCCTGATTCATTGGTTCAGGTGTGTTTGATCAGGGTTGGAGCTGAACTCAGCAGGAAGGTAGATCTCCATGAGCAGGGTTGAGCACCCCTTGACTAACGGGTAGAACAGAGACTGGGCCACAATCTGGTCAGAGAGAATCTAAAGCCAATAGATCATAAAAACTAAAATCAGGGTTCATCAACGTTTTACTATAAAAATAAAGTTTCTGCTGTGTCAGAACAGTCCTTGTACAAAACCAAGGCAACAAGCCAAGCTCTGGAGCTCTCTTTCTGTCATCTGGTCAAAATGGAAACTGAGGAGTGAAAGGGTAGAGAAAGGGTGAGTGAGCAGATGAGCGACGAGGACCTGAGTGAACCCAGTCAGCAAGAAGGCTCCATTAGCCCGAGTCTGTGCCTCTATTGTCATGTGCAAAGAGGGCATGAGGTCAACCTAACTGAGAGAAGCTCTGATAAGAAGGCCACTCACTGTGACGCTGCCTGCCTCTAAATGACCTCAAACGACCCCATTATCACTGACCAGGCCTAGATTGCCACAATCATCCACTGACACGCTCATGTTGCCTGTGACTCCAAATGCGTCATCCGAGTCATCACTCGTGTTGTTTCAGCTTCTCCTTTCATCTCCTTTAAGCTTTTTAACTCAAGTCACTCTGCCATCAATCTGTTTAGTTCTTGCTTTTACTGATGCAAACAAATCCTCTTTCATGCTTACCCAGTGACATTCTCTCCCTCCCTCTCTCTCTTTTTCTCTAGCTCATTGGCCAACACCCTGGAACACTCAGAGCTATTGTACAAAGGATCTTCACCTGCACATGCATATGAACACACCAACCTTTATTCCTTCAGCTCTTAGCTTTCCCAGGCTACTATAATGAGGAAGAACTTACAGCTGGATATGTCAATCTCTGAGAGGTTTATTGCATCACACTTTTGAATTATATTTTTGAGACATGTTGTACCACGTAGATGAGATACCCACATCTGTATATTCAGTTGTGCTCTGAGAGATATACGAGTTTCACTTTTACTTGAACCCTAAAACAGCAAAACAAAATGTACAGATGTTTCATATATTCATCAAGTCTGTCAAGTCTGTTCTTGGTGGATATCAAATTAAAATAATTGTTTTCAATGTTTTACAGTATTAGATTTTTTTTTTGTTAAAATAAAATCAAGTGTCATAAATCAAGTGAATATTAAATTTAATTATAGTCCATTGTTGTGTTGTTTTGATATAAAATGTCAGCAGTCAGTATCACTTCCAGAAATGCTTCTCTGTAGTAATTAGAATTATTTACATATTTGAACTTTTTGAAGCACCAAACAGTGGTAAGATTTTACAATAAGGTTCTGTTAGTAAATGTGACACGAGCAAACAAAGAACAACACACATCTTATAGTACTTATTCATCTTTGTTAATGTTAGTAAAATGAAAATAAAAGCTGTATATTAACAGGTTTTCTGAATTCATAAGCCATTCATGTTAACAAGCATAACTTTGGATTTAAATAACGCGTTAGTAAATGTTGAACTATGATCAATAAATGTTGCATGTTAGTCAATGTTAGTGAATACATTAACTAACATTAATAATTAATGGTAGTGAACTGAAAAAACAAAACAAAAACAAACATTAAAAAATATGTGACCCTGGACCACAAATGTCTTTCTTGGATATGTATACATAATCTGTATGCTGAATTAATAATATTTCAGTTGATGTTTGGTTGGTTGGGATTAGATAGCTTTTTGCTCGTGTTTTCTGTCGACGTTTAATGCCTTGTGACTAAATAAAGGGCGCCAATGTGATTGTGCACACCAATGCGCAAAACACCAGGCACTTTAAAAGAAACGCCTCACGCCTGTTTTTCTGTTTTGACGCACCGCATCAAAACCTTCTCCACCAATCAGATTGACACTTTTGTTCACCTGCAGGAGCTGCTGAAGTTACAGTAAACAACAACTGGAGGCGCTCAAGCGCATACTCTTTTGCTCAACGCCAGAGAAAATTGATTGGGTTTAAATGCAGAAAAGCATCTCGCAAAAACGCTGGCGATGAACGCAAACGAAAAGCGTCCTGGTGTGTACGAGCCCTTAAATGTTCAGAACTTTAAAAATCAATATCAAATTACTAATCAAAAATTCCATTTTGATATATTTAACAGTAGGAAATTTACTAAATATAATCATGCAACATGATCTTTACTTAATATTTTAAAGATTCTTTGGCATAAAAGAGAAAAATACAATAATATTGCTCTATACAATGTCTTTTGTGACTGTGGCCAAAATTATACTCATCGTGCAACATAAGATCCAGGGTCACAAATGCAGTTGCCTTCATATTTTACACACATATCTTAGACTACCAAGATTTAACATAACCAAACTGTCACCACATTGTTATATGTAGAAACGTGTCTACTGTTCATTCAGAGACAGCAACCACTCCAACTGTGCATTGCTAGACACGAGGAAATATGCAAGGCTGGCTTAGCTAATCAGTCGCATGCTTAAGATAGCATTGAAGAGACATGCACGCACAAACATACCTCATGAGTCAGCAGCAACTCTTTCTCCCTGACTCATCCCTTTTCTGTGACCTATCATACCCAGCCGAGTGGGACGAAGCCGTATTTCCATGACGGTGTCTTAATAAAATATACCAAGGCATCAGCCCTAGCACCCTGTCCTCTCTCTCTTTTTCTCTCTCACTCCCTCACTCACTCACTCACTCACTCACTCACTCACTCACTCACTCACTTCCTCTCTGTGTTCCACATTTCACACGCTAAGAAGTTCACCTTACTAACCTACCACAAAAACACATCTGTTTCCGACCAACCAAAAAACTTAAGTTAGTAAGAACTGTTAGCGTGGTTGACACCTAGCAGCATTAGCACAAACATCAAAGCCTCAGAGTTTTGATCAAGGGTGCATGCACTTTTCAGACGTTTATGACACAATGATCAGCCCAAGTAACCTTTTACTGTCTCTCTTCAACCAGTTCATTATATCCATGTTTACCAAACACTGCTTTGGCCCCATAAAAATAGTCTAAACAACTGTTAACAGCACAAAGGATCTAGACGTTGTATGAGAATCTACTAACACACCTTTTGTACTTTTCCCAGAGGAAGGGGTTTTGGACGCGGAGGATCTTCAGGATGCGAAACTTGGTCTCAGATACCGTCTTGTGGAAGAGACTGTAGACGGTCCGGTAGCTGCGGTCGTCCCGGGAGACGGGCACCCGCAGGAAGTCCTGACAGTTGTTCATGGGTAACCAAGTCTCAGGATACATTTTGGAGGGAGTGCTTGATGTAGGAGAGAGAGGCTGGTTTCCAGAACTTTCCAGGGAGGAGAGAAATGCTGAGGAAAGGCCACCGAGAGTCCTAAAAAAAATTGAATAAAACATTAAGAGGTTAAATGATGAAATGCATAGAAATTGATGAACAAAAGCAACACATAAATAAATGAATGCTCATTATGCCAGACAGACATTTTGTGAAAGCTCGCTCTTTTCTACCAAGACATGGGTACTTTAGTTTAGGTTCTGCCACAGAGTGAAATATTATCCGACAAGTGATATACTGTGAGAAAGTTCAGTTTTATCTATTTATGAGAGCTTGGAGGTCACGGTTAAATGGAGGTCAGGGTTCAATCCTGCTGACTTTATTTTAGCAGGTAAACCTTATACCTCAACTCTGTGTGACTACCTCATGAGTTATCATTTAAAGCAACACTCCGCTTTTCTGAAAATAGACTAATGTTAAACAACAACCTAATTATAATAACAAAACCCACATAACTGCTACATGGGTTACATGCAATACTACACGAAAGCTTTATTACTTCTCAGAGTAAAAAACTTTTTTATTTTATATTATTTTATATTTTATATTGTGACAAATTCCTCCGGGTGCTCCGGTTTCCCCGACAGTCCAAAGACATGCGGTACAGGTGAATTAGGTAAGCTAAATTGGGTAAGCTAAATTGTCTGTAGTGTATGAGTGTATGGATGTGTTTCCCAGAGATGGGTTGTGGCTGGAAGGGCATCCGCTGCGTAAAACAAATGCTGGATAAGTTGGCGGTTTATTCCGCTGTGGCGACCCCGGATTAATAAAGGGACTAAGCCGAAAAGAAAATGAATGAATGAATTGTGACAAAGTTTTTACTTAAAGGAACACTGCACTTTTTTGGAAATAGGCTCATTTTATGAGTTTTTAAGTTTTAACATTTTTGAATCCATTCAGCCAATTTCCGGGTCTGGCGGGATTTTTTTTTACCTTAGCTCAGCACAAATCATTGAATATTATTAGACCATTAGCATCTCGCTAAATAAAGAGTTTTGATAGTTTTCCTATTTAAAGCTTGACTTTTCTGTACTTACATTGTTTACAAAGACAGATGGATGGAAGATTAAATGTTGCTGTTTTCTAGGTCAATATGACTAGAAACTATACTCTTATTCTGGCGTAATTATCAAGAAACTTTACCAGTCTTGGCTGTAGTAGGCACAATGATACCTAGCTGAGGATTATTTTCAAGCACTATGATATACCAAAGCTTCCGCCAGACCCAAAGATCAGCTGAATGGATCAAAAATAATTGTAAAACTAAACTGTTAACCTCTAGGGGACTTGAAAAATAAGCCTATTTAAAAAAAAGTGCTTCTTTAACTTTTATCATGAGCTACTGTCCTCTCTAGACTTGACTGTCAGTGTGAGCGGCAGCAATTCACTTACTATATATTTTTGAGAGGCACTGTGGAATAGTGAATGAAAAGAAATGAGGGCAATCGTTTTGGAGAGATAAGCAAACACTTTTGGAAAGCGAATGTTAAGGTTCTGTTTGTTAAGAGAGTCTGTGTGTGAATGAGCGGGCGATTTATGTTGCTTGCTGAGCGTTAACTCAGCTGGTGCAAGCAGCGGTTCAGCCAAATTGTCAATCGCACTAATGAGTTCCACCCCTGTGCTCAGGACAATGTGTTCCTGACGCTGCAGGACTCTTTAGATGGGTGGACCAGGTTTGCATTGGCCTTTACCTGACAAAAGGGGCAGATTGATGGGAATAAGATGACAATGAGATTTAAACATTAGGCGCCAAAAAAAATGTTTGCAAGTCCAATTTATTTTCATGACAATGTGTCTTTGTAAATATGATTACATTTACTCTACAACATTTTACATGCATTATTATTACT
>CAIGQQ010002480.1:3492739-3520998 GCA_903798035.1 Danio albolineatus
TATATATATATATATATATATATATTTTTTTTTTTATTTATTTATTTTTTTTTTTAAATATTTATAAAAAATTAAATAACTGCTTTGTGATTGTACGTAGTTTCAAATGAAAATAATACTCCAGTCATTATTGCTTTTATTACTATTACCATTAATAACAATAATTATTATTATTATCATAATTCCTATTAGAGTGATTTCTGAAGGATCTTCAGAATTAAAGACTGGAGTAAAGAAGCTGAAAATCCATCTTTAAAATCACTGGAATAAATTATTAAATTTAATTATAAACTAATTTTGAACAGTGATTTTACAGTGCAATAACATTTAACAATTTTACAATTTGTACTGTATTTTTGATTAAATAAATGCAGCCTAGGTGAGCAGAAGAAGCTTATTTTAAAACATTTAAAAATCCTACTGACCCCAAACTTTGTATGTTAAAGCGTAAGGCTGAAGATGTTTTGACTGCATCTCGCTGATTGGTTACATCTTCAAAAATGTCTATGACACAATTTAGACAATTTATGAAACATGGGAAAAGTGGATTGCATCCAAGTAAAATTCCTGCACAGTTGGATGATTTTAAGCTAATCTAAATGGTGTCCCAGTCTTGTCAATCCAATGTTTATAATATGGCTTAGTTGGTTCTTGCTACTTTAAACAAGTCTTTTTTATTTATATTATAATTACATATATTAAATTATGTTACCATTTTACTTGTATTATTTCGGTTTATGCTTTCATATAATATTTACATATAACTTTAGTAATGCTTTATTACAATTACTAAAAGTTTTAGTTAGCAATAGAAGTGCTGGCTGAGACACTTTGGAACGCAAAATGTTTGAGTTGATAAAATCTCTTCATGGTTTAACAGAATGTGGCACGTTGACAACTCTAAAAAGCCTTGGACAAAACATAGCTCTTTTTCTCAGGAGAAAGCATGAGAAGCAGGAAACATTTCTGTGACAATTGAGAAATTTAAGTCCTCGTTTGTATCTTTTCTCACTTGTAAGAAGCAGAAACGGATTTTCTGAATGACACAAATCTTTTTCCTGAATGCAATTGAGCTGAGAATAAGGGAAACAACGCAGATCCCCTAGAATTTATGTACAAAATGTCTGCCCTGACATACCAAAATAAAAGAGCTGTGCCTAACACAACAAACATTCAGCAATCCACAGATGCAAAACTCAAGACGAAGACAGAGCCGAACCCGAAGCCGGAGCTGGAGCCGGAGCTTCTTAACCGAACTGCAGCCACAGGTGAGTTTCACAACCCAAAATCCTTCTGCAGGAATCACTGTGTTGCTAGTTTCGCTCCAGGGTGTTGCTGACTCATGCTAAGTCATCTGCGCTCAATACAGCAGCAGAGATATGCTCGACAGTGCCAACATCTGTCCTCAGAGCACGGGGACTGAGAAGGCCAGTGTGTGTGGACACCGCACTTTCCATCCACCTGCATCTAAAGCAGGAGCAAACAAAAGCCATTAGGGAGAAACGATGGCTATCACTTCCCCAAGTGAAAACAACGACAATAAAACAGACGAGAGAAAACTGGTTCTGGGTAAATGAACAAGCTCTTTAGAGCTTACAGTCTGTTTCTTTCTGTTCTTTCTCTCCTCAACGCTTGCTCATTGTCCAGAACTCTCTGCTTGTACAATGAGGTACAATAAAGAAAGAACACGGCATTCTGGGATTAAGGAGGAATGGGTAGTTACAGAAGTGACTGCACCAGGAGGTAAAGAGCTAAGACAACATGAAATAAGATAAGAGAATTACACCGCGTCTCAGAACAGCTAGAGCTCTCTCAGTACTCCATTTGTGCCATTTATTACATCATTTCGCAGATGTAATTATCTGTAGCAACCTGTAAAGCCGACAATGGGAAGTAGCTTAGCTTCGATTTCACGACATGGTGCGCTTTTAAAAAAACACATGTGAATTTGTATAGTGCCGCTTAGCTCGTGTTACCTTTTTCTTTTGGGTGTGCATCAAGGTATGCGATACCTAGTAAAAAAAATTTCTCTGCAGCACACACACACACATCTTTGGTGGCTTTCCTGACAAGCTAGGATTCACAGCTCACCCACACACACTTTTCATTTTCACACAAGTGCTCGCTTCTTTTTCAAGCATGGCATGCCGAACCTGAGTCGACCACCTGTGCACCGGGTAACCATGGAGACCATTATCCATCAGGGCGCCTGACGGACTGAGTAATAGCATCGTGATAACAATAGTAATCCCAGTGTCCCCTTACCCCGCCTCACAGACAAAAGTGCGGTCAGCCCATACACACACACACACAAGACCACCAGACAGCTTCAAACCTCTTGTCCTTTGAGCCTCCTTCCCTCTCAAACACTAAAAATAAAATCCCAGCCATTACATTAGGTGCAAAGACTGATTCCCTCTGCACTCATCAGCACAACCTACTTATGAAGCTACAGAATTTTCTAGTCCATGTCTGTGGCTCAATTCTGAAAGTAGAAAAGTTTGGAATGGACACAAAGGATTGATCAAGTCGATATACATCGAAGAAAAAACCTGAATGGGTAGCCAATAATCAGGATGGAGAGAGTGTAATCAAATGGTGTTGAGGGAAACAGAGAGAAGGAGAGAGAGATGAGCGGTGGATAAGCCAGTTTCACCTCTCTTTATCTCTCCCTACCTGTGAGGTGGAGTCATGGGTGAATAACCTGTTCTGCTCTTCCTGTAAGCCCGGCCAAAGCGCTGCGTCACTTTGATGTCCCCCTGACCCAATCATGAGGCAGTATTCATCGTCACGGTGACCATGACCTGTAACTGCCTGATGATTCACGCTGAGATCAGCCAGTACACACACACACCCTCATTTGACTTGGTGAGATATAAAAGGACAGAGAGCAACGAGTATTTAAAAACACTATCCAGCGATGATAAATTACCTTGAATAAAGGGAAAAAGTAAATTATTATACCACGGTAACCTTTAAAAGCCAGTTTAATGGTAAAAGAATAAGTCAAAGTCAAAGCATTTACTGAAGCCAGCAAAATACTCTGCAAGTAAACAAACGCTTGGCCATCGCATGACTTCAGTGGCAGAACTTTACAGAGAAAACTGACAATAAATCTGGGACGTGACCCCCACATGAATATGATAATAAAACACAACCATTTGTGTTAATGTACGTGCTCAGAATGTGCTCCAGGCCTTTGTTTCACAATTGAAAAAGTCATGTACACAACCAAATTTAAACGAAGGTTGGAAATCCCTGAACTTGGCCTATTCTTCTGTATCTGTACAGATCAGTCCTGATCTAAACTAGCGATAAGCAAAGCAACATTCTACTTCTCTCACAACTGTAAACAACAAACATGGATGCCAATAGCTTGCTTTCTGTCTGCCATTTCCTTTTTTGACTAAACAAATCAAGGTATTAAAGGATCGTTTACCTAAAAATGAAAATTTACAGACTATTTACTTGCTCTGAATTGGTTCCAAACCATTATGAGTTTCTTTTTTCATACTGGAAACCTGTAATCCTTGACTTCCATAGTAAGCAAAGCAAGTACTATGGAAGTCAAAGATTGAATGTTTTCAGCTTTCTCCAGAATATCTTCTTTGGTTTTCAACAGAAGAAAGAAACTCAAACAGAATTACAACAAGTGAAGTGTGAGCAAATGATGGCAGAATTTTTCATCTCTTTAAATACTGCAGTGTTTAATAATATGACATAATTTACTTAGCATATTACTAGATACACATTATATTAGTAAATTAGAGCACAATTTTTATGCTCATTATTTTCATGATCTTAATTTTCTAGGTTTGGGTTTTCTGACAGAATCAACTGTGCAATGCAGTTCTAAATAATGCAAAAACAGCGAGATTAAGACAGAAACACTAAGTCAATTTGAAAAAAATACTGACGACAAAAGCTGATTGTGTGTGGTCACCTTGTGTTGGCTGCATCTTGATCAAAAATAATATGTAATAAACACACCTAATGTCCTTTAGGCAGCTGCAACAGCACATGTTCAGCAGGTAAATATTTTGTTTTCCTCATTAAAAAAAGGGAACCAAAAATAGGATTGCATATCTAAACTGCAAACAATGGAGCTGATCAGATTCTTCATTTCTGTTGTGAAAACATCCATGTGGAGGTAGAATACAAAAATAAGAACAACTTTCTGTGACCGTCTAAAGTTCTTTGCTCACTTTCATTGATTTCACTTTTATTTTTAATTTGTTAACTGAATATCCAATTAGTGCACAATTTAAAAACTGGCCTGTGCAGAAGTGCACAGACTGAAGACGATCGCATTGGTGTGTTACAACCTTCAGTCACAATCAAAGCAAAATAGCTACAGGTCTCTGTGACGAAGATACGTAACATGCGGGATGGAGATTTATCTATTGGTTGTTAATCGGATGAGGGCAGATCTGAATGTAAGACCGTGAGGAATAGATGGGGTTAAGCAGACTAGAGATTGAGATGATTAGAGAAAGTCATCTTGGGTCACTAGAGGGAAATCTGTCATTTCATTACAAAATGAAGTATCTATAAATCTGTATTTTATTTTAATTAATTAAAAAAATTGTTCACCCAAAACTGAAAATTCTGTCATTGTTTACTCACTCTTCACTTGTCACAAACCTGTTTGTTTCTTCTGTAAACACAAAAGAATATATATATATAATCTTTTTTTAAAGCTGAAAAGCTGTAACCATTGACTTCTATAGCATTTGTGTTTTCTTACTATAAAAGTCAATCAATACAGGTTTCTAACATTTTACAAAATAACTTATTTTGTGTTAATCAGAAAAAAGGCACAACTTGAAGCTGAGTAAATTTTCAGTGTTGCACAAACTGTCCTGTCATGGGTAAATCTTCAAACAATAACAGTAATGACAAGGATTTTTAGTGGCAGTCCTTACATGGCCTAACTGCTTCATCATTTTTCAGCTATAGATTTTTGTCTCCATCCTCTTGTTATCCAGCACTTCTGCAAACCAGGGGAACTCAAACCCAGCTGGCAGGCTAAAACACTATACAGTTCTGCTTTTCTGAAAGCTAAATCATGATTGCACCAGCTTTAAACGCACATACACACTCTGGGCACTGAACAGAAACAGCGGTAAAAGGGTCAAAGCTAGGGGAGGGAGGTGGCTTAAAGAGTGAGTGAGAGAAAGGGAACGCTTGAAGTGTGAAGGATTAGCAGCCCTTAAAAACCTTGTGCGCCACTGAGCATGCCCGAACCCAAGGCCTGCGTCAGGACTGGCATGTTCCACATCCAACCACTTCTGACAGACACGCTCCGTTGATTAGCCTTTAACCCGCCACCTCGTGCCGCATTGGCACACATGTTCCAAACCCCAGTAAAAAGGCACCTCTGGGCCAGCTGTGGTTTGCGGTGTCAGACACTCGACTCGGGAAACAAAGTAGACCAGATCCAAGAAACATTTCATATTGCTATGCTCTACTGCCCCTCATTCCAAAGCACAAAAATATGGTACGATCTTCTTACCTTCTTAATCCCGTACATGCAAAACAACTGACTTTTTACATGCTCAGCTTGAGAGGCCCGCATGCCAGCATTATTCACACCCAGCACGAGCGTCACAGTCTGAGAAGAATTAAACAAACGCACACACTCACGTATGCACCTGATCACACACTACCAACCCTGAGATAAGGCAGTCACCTCTGCGGGTGGTAAACTCAGCAATGAGACGCATTTGGCAAACAGATACTTGCTAAAAACACACACAATGACATGCAGAGCAGCTGCAGAAGTCATATCAGTAACGTACAAACACCTTTTCAGGTTATATGACATAAAGGTATATATTTGCACACCGAAACAAAGGTTCTGTGATGTTAATAGGATAGTTCACACAAAAATATAAACACTGTCATCAGTTACTCACCCTCATGTCATTCCAAACCTGTTTGACTTACAGTATTCTGTGGGACACAAAAGATCAGATCCTGAAGAACAAAGTCAATAGGGTCTAAAAGTGCATATTTTCAACCTCACTTAATTTCATTGCAAAAGACACATCTTTGTTTTAAGATCAACAGAGTAGGAACAGGTAATCAGTCACTAAAAAAACATTAAAGGTCATTAAATAACATAATTAAGGTGCTCTTTACACCAGTGCAATTTTGATTTAAAATGGCATTTTAGAATGAAAAACTCCTTTTACAGACTTTTTATTGCATTTCATAAAAAAGATCTTCGTCCACACTATGCACCCTAAAATGATTTGTGAACATACACACTAACTGAGCACGTGCATATTCTGCAGTTATACATACTAGGAGTCTACTGGCTGTGCAACAGGCATAGACCGCTATAAGATTCTAACGTTATGATAACCTTGGATAAAAATATCACGGTTTCATGGTGTGACAGTATTGTGTTTACTGCTTTAAAATATATTCTTTTAAAATTTCTGGCTAAAAAACAAAACCTTTTTGCCCTTTGAACACAGTATATTTTATTTTGAGAAACATTTAAAGTCTTTTGGAGCAGTAAACATGTCAGGCTGAATAATTCATATGAATCATTGACTTCTGCTGTCTTCATTAGTTTCAATCACACTGTTTCTTTACAATTTAAAACACCTGTCTTTGGATATATTTTCTGGATGAGATATTGATGTCCTAAAAACAAAAAAAGCATAAAAATTTTTTTACACATACCTTAAGAACGGTATAAAAGAATTTTTTTTGCGGTTTTAAAACCTTGACTTTTCCAACCTTGAAAACGGTTATCGTCCCATGCCTATTGTGCAATGGTCATATGAGAGTGGCTTGACGAATCAGGCTGCACCTCCATTTGTCTACACTGTCTGCAACTTAACACCAGTGTTTCCAAACAAAAATGAAATCGTTAGTGTTCTCAAAATACTCCATTTTTATGAGTTGAAGATGCAGGAGCTACACTGTAAAAGAATTCTTGCTGCCTTATATTTTTAGTTCGAATCAAATCAACTTTTCTAGTCATCTCAACTTACTAAAGTTAATAATAAATTTAACATAAAAAAACTTAGAAATTAAAATCAGTTAAAGCAACTTTTTGTCATTACATATTTTACAGCGAGTAGTGTGAACACCACGTGTAATCTTAATTAACCTAACTACCAGCTGCAATATTTGTGTATCTCTGTGTATCTCCATTAATCAACATTTATTTGTGAACAGAGACCAAAATAAAATATTTCCATGATACAAAGCAATATTTTTCTTTTATAATGTCTTTATGACTAACTTTGTGAAGCCTCAAAATGGCAGCAAGAAAACACTTTTTATGGTAAAGCAGAAATCACCTTGGATTCGATTTGTGTTGCAAAGATGAAGAAGTCTTTTGGGCTTGGAATGACATGAGGTTAAAAACACTCTTATGACACTTTTAGGGTAAACTATCCCTTTAAATGAATAACATCAATGGTTAAATGTTCAACCAGGTTATTTTTTGAACAATCCATAATCACATTGGCTTATGATGAGTTAGCATTTTAATCCCACAAAGCCCTGACATAAATCGCCTGTCTGCAGCTAGGAAAACCTCTTCGACAGAAAACCAAATAGCCTATGTCTAACATTTCAATCTGAGTGCCACAATCTGACTGATATATATCACATCCAGAATAATCAATCAAGCTGTCTATGCTATCTTGTCTCACTGCATTATGGAAAGACGCACCCGTCACTAAAGTAAAATAATCATGTGTGAAAAGACATTCCTGTATTGCGTAAAGACGTGCCAGCTTCTATGACATTGATCCAAGCCAACTATCATTTCATTTAGTAATAATGCGATACGATATCTACACGGAAACTCAGCTGTAATAAAACCTCTGACTGGCAGCTGATTATGAAGTGCAAAGGGCTTTCCATTCTTCCTCTTCGACAGATTTAAGGGAATAAATCAACCTCAATCAACACTCTTGACTTCTCATTTTTTTGTTTCCACAAAGGCAGTACACACTCAGAAGAGCCGAGGGCAAGTGAATGCTCTCGTTTTTCTCCTACTCACTGTACAAGAAGAAAAAGTCTGCAAAAAGTCTCAGGATGTTCTGGAGGCCAGAAGTGACGGGACGTGCGCTACTGTTGCACTGTGTGGGACTAAGACTGAACTGTTTGTTCAGACAATTCAGCCACTATTTGACTTCTTTTCTCTTTGTCTTTGTCCCTCTCAGCAAGAGAGGAACACATAAACATACTTCAGCTGCAAATTTTGGCAGCTTTTGTTTATGTTAGAAAGAACATTTAACAGAGACAACAGAGCCCTTTATGACCTCACTCACACAAAAGACGAAATAAACTCAAATAATTAGAAAGAAAGAAAATGTACAATGGTAAATTTGGTAAAAATACAAATTAGATGTTAATACGATTGTACTTTAACATAAAGACGATCTCAACCAATGAAGCTATCTCTTACGGTAGTAATACTATGCCCACAGAACTAATAAAATGCTAAAATTGGACACTTTGAAGAATAGTACACTGTAAAAAATGCTGGCTTCCACACAATTCCATCAAGTTGCCCCAATGCGAATCTATTTAGTTAACTTAATCGTTTTTTTCCATTTAAATTAGTTGGACATAAAACAAACTAAAAAAATCAAGAATTTTGTTCTTTAGCTAATTATAAATTAACTGATTTGAACAAACAGCAAAAACATATATTTTTGAGTGTACCATAGTCTCGTCAGATAACAGCAAATGGAAAGCGCCATGTTTATTTTCTACAAATCCAATACGATGGCATACTTTACATACTAATACTTACATGGCACATTTATTTAAGCATAAGAGAAAAAGAATGCAGGAAGAGTTCATTTTTATGAGTCAAACTGACGGCAAACAGTGAACAGTCAAGAGACCTCACCCATGTGAATAATTTCATGGGCTGTCTAAGGCGTTATCTTATTTCTCACACACGCAGGCACACATGCACGTAAACACACATGCAAACACCTTGGTTTCAGGTCACTGTGCCCTTGGTGCACAGTGAGATTGTGTGACAAACACAATCATCTCACCCTCGGCTGCTCACATGGAGACCAAACTCTCAGGATCAAGGGTCAGAGCTCTCAAACATTGACACAAAAACTCATACACACACACACACTCAAACACAAAACAAAGAAAGGCTCTGCTCCCCTGAATCATGGCAAAACAAAGCAAATGGTATCAGCCATACCAGTCATCACGTGTCTTGGCAGTCTAGTATAAAGCAGACCCAAAATATATGAACACTGTGGTTACAGTTCAAATTAAAACACACCTAAAATGCCTTTTTAGACTTTGGTCTGTCAACCAGAAAGTATGCAAATAATGCATGTTAATTCCAAACTGTATATCTACAGATTTATCATTTAAAACATCTAATTCTTCTGAAATATTTCACCTGAAAAGCCTTCATTTTATGCATGTTTTTCTTTAAAACATGAGGAGTAAGTTGGTTATTGTGTTCCACAATTGAAATAAAAAAAAGTTGCTTTAGGAGTTGTTCCATCTTTTGTTAATCAAACAGAACATGTCTAAAATGTGTTATCTTAATTTTGAACATATGTATTAATGCATAATTAAAAACCTTTGCTATGTCTAAAATATTTCACTTGAATAGCCCATGTACAGTTTTACACACACACATACACACAAGTTACAACATTGCTACATTGTTATGTGACTAAAATTTCTAGATACCATCTGGGGCAACTACATGGTGAAAGTCACACAATCCTTCTCTTTTCTGCCCTTTAATGGTCTGTATTACTACACAATGACTTCTAGAGGAGCAAAACCTCCACACAAACAAAAAAAGGGGGATCAGGAGATAAGGGTGTGGTTTACAGGCTCTGTGGGTCTCACTTTACCCCTGAACTACCAAAGTCAGCAGGAGGTTAATGGTAGGCTTTAGCTATTAACATGAATGAGGTCACTGTGAACCAAAGTTCTGAAAGCGCCTGGCTAAACGGGCCAACAGAGACAGTTACGTAGCCATTCGCTCTGTTAAACGCTGTACACAAAGACCCCCTAAATAGTCTGCTGTCCTGCGGGAGAATTTCCATGACAAATCGGCAGTGCTATCTTAAAGAAGGAAGCAGCCAGGAGCTGTGTCATGGTGAGCATTAAAATCACTGTCTCCTCTGCTTTGTCATGACCAAGTGCACTTCCTTTTGCAAACTGCTTTTGCATACAGATCAGGCTCGGAACCTAAATAAGACTCTCATAAACAAAAGGTCCCTTTTGTTTAGGCAAAGAAGGGGGAAAAAATCCAGCTGGGTCAAAGCTACCACAGTTTCAGCTCAGGGATATCAATTGTGGCAGTGGAGTACATTACCGGTATGTCTAGGGATGTTTGTGTACAAATGATTAATAACACAAAAATAAAAACATCATTTACAGTGACTAAATGTGTGCGTGCATGAAAGCAAGTGTGGGTGGGTGAGCGTGTGCACAATTGCGTCTGTCTCCAAAGCTCATTTATTTGCGTGTTTGTGAGCAAGTCTGCGTGTGAGCCTTTCTCTGTCTATGCAACGAGTGCGTGTGAGTGTCTGAGCTCAAGCCACATCGAGTGGGAGCGTGCGTATATATGTGTGTGTGTGTGTGTTTGACCAAACCAAGCAGAGGCGGGTCGAGCAAGTTCACGGCTTACAGCTGTCAGTACGCTTCCACATGTCAAGCCAGCCAGCGGAAGGCTTATGGGAAAAACACAATCTCTTAGTCACATATATACCTCACTCACAACACACACGCTCCTGCACACAGGGCAACTTCCTGTCACGTACTGCACTCTTTCACTTGAACTGGCTGCCTCCCTATAGTCACTCAATATACTGCAGCCTTGCTGTTGGGTTTAGAGTGGGTTTTGTCCACTTTTTATCAGGTCAGGCTGGCTGACCAGCTGAACGAAATAAGATCTGTGAACCAGACTGGTTTAGGTAGTTTTTGTTTTGTGAGGTGAAAGTCACACCAGTCCCTCCCTTGTACCAATTCTGTTGGTTTTCTTACTGAACTAAGAGCTTTGCATACCTATGCTTGCTTTTTCCTATTGGATTAGACAAAAAAAGATTCAATGAAAAGTGGCATAAACCAAAAGCACTTACAGAAACTTAAGTCTGACATGTTCGTTATCCGGGTTGCAATAAAGCCTTTCCAGTTGTTCTTGAGAGTCGTCCGATATGCTCTGCCAGATTTGCGTATCTACTCTGCGGATTTGCCAGTGGTAAGGTAAAACTGTGTGATGCTGGGCACAGTCACTGCCATAGACGCAAACGCCCTGGAGGAAATCCACACAAATCGATACAGCATCCCCTTGATGCGTGTGATACTGGAGCTGGGTCAGCAGTTCAAACACTAGATCCAAAGAGGCCTCCTCGCTTTTATCCTGAAAGATCTCGCCCTCTTTGATGGCGAGGCAATTTGCACCCTGCAAAGTCTCAGCAGTGTAGATGTCATTTAACTTGGAGCCCGAAACATCGGAGGAGGGCGCCGCCTCGTCGCGCTCCTGTGGCGGGAAGCGACGCTCATTAGTGTCTATTGACACTCGCTGAATATCCGTCACCTTCTGCTCCCCCGCAAGCTCGCTCGCGGCCACGTCGGTATCAGTGCTCTCGTCCTCCTCCTTCAGGCACACCTGACTAATCCTCGACTGCTTTTCCACGGCGGCGGTGCATATATTCCGCTGAGGTCGAGGCGGGTTACGTGGAACAAACACTCCGTCCCCTGAGACAAGAGCATCTGAGCTTAATAACGTGCTCAAAATAGGGTCCTCTAAAGCGCGTAAGCATTTTGTGTCCAGCTTCCTCTGTGCGTGCTTCTTTTTGAAGTAGGGCTTCACTAACGGGATCTTGTCGGCGAGTCCCATCTGCTGCTCTGTGAACTCTCCGGTCCCCATGGGCAGAGCTAAAGCGGGCTCGGCGGTGTCAACTGCCTCCTGCATGGTGCAAAAATGTCTCCACGACACCTGTTTAAAAAAAAAACGAAGAAATGCAAATTTATAAATTGTATATATATATTACTATAAGTAGGCCCTTTTATTATTTTTCAAAAATTACAAAGTTATAGTCAACGTTTGTCCTGTTTGTGTAAAACTGATGCCAGCAAACAAAACTCGCGTTCACCTGAGGTGGTTACTATAGCAACAGTCTACCGCGCTGGAAGCGTTCCCATCAAGATAAATATCTGACATCACATTATCAAAACATTAGCGCTACCATTAGCCTATTTACCACTTTCCCATGGCTTTAAACCTTAGGTAAAGCTTTTGTATTTAGTTTTACGCGTCCTTATGCACGTTAAAGCTTTCAAACGTTCAAACGAATAACATTTGTTTTAAAACCACACTCCAATGTAAGTCGCTAAAAATCCGAGCACTGTCTGTAATGTACATTCTTCCACATATGTTCACTTTGTGTATTGTCCAATGCTGCGTTTATGTTTTTAAAAAAAATCTCATCGCGTATTGCGTGTGTTTAACAGATTACAATAAAAGAGTCACTAGACATTAATTATTATTAGCCTTGATAGTCTGCGTTATTATCGCTTGACTCCCTAACAGGCATCACAGGTCACTAATCAATACTTTTAATTGGGCGTAAGATGAAACCTTCCCTTTCTCGAGAAGGGAGAGGTGGCAGAGAAACAGAAAGTTTCTTTCGAGACCCCCTCCCACGACACACTCGAAAAATGTTTATTATTGTGGTAACAACATCGGTGTTCCCAGCCACTTAAGCTCTAACGACCCCTTTGTCATTCCCTCGCTTTAAGCAATTTCGACCTTTTTCTTACCACAATTAGGATCAAAGCTAACTGAACATCTTAAATAAACTTAACGTAGGTTAATTAAACATTTAAGGCAACAACTCCGCTAATGCTATAATTTTATGCCTTTTTACACTGCATCAACAACACCAACCAAAAGCTGCGCAAGTACGGTGACACATTCAAGGTTCTAATAAAACATCACACATAATCGTCCTCTGTTACTCTTTTCGAGCAAATAGCATCGTTTAATTACGCTTCTCCTAGAGATAAAAATCAGTCAAACGCAAGCCAAACGATCTCTAGGGAGTATTTTGATGGCTTGATCTAGATACATGGAGTTGGGAGCGTACGTGCCAGTTGCCAATAGCTGCTCGTTCGAGTTCGCACGTAGTGCCTGTGTTAAAGCGATCACTGCCCACTGCGGCGCCTGGCCCCCATTCTTCCACAAACACACGAGTACGACACATCACGGCCAAAGCTACCACCAGACAAAGACCTGGTTGAATTAAAACCAACCGTCAGAATCCGATTTCAGCCTTTCCCCCGTTCGCAATGCAGAAGCAACGCTCCGTATTTTAAACCACTCTTCAGCAGGTTATGCTCGGTTAATGGCTACATATACAACGCACACAATTCCGAATCCTTTCCAAATGTACCTGTAAAAGTTCCCGACTCCTCTGACGCTACTGTCGAAGCCAGCAGCCCGTCCCGGGGTATCCGCGCTCCTCTCTCATACAGGACAGACAAAGCGTTCATCCACAGAAGTGAAGCGTCCTCGACCGTCTCCAGTAGCATCTGAGCGGCTCGCAGCTGTTGCAGAACACAGGCGCGATAAGACCCGCTGATCCAATCACGTCGCGGCGGAGCGCGAAGGGGCGGAGCTTTGGCTTCTACTGGAAAAGAGATAAAAAAACACATATCAGGAAGTTGTCCGATGCGTGCATGTGTTTTGACTCACTGCTTTGCTTATGCCAGAAATCATCAGGTGTTGTAATTATATGACCCAAGCTAACTTGTGTTTTCCACATAGTAAAACTCTTTCAAAAAGTACAGGAAATGTGAGCAATAAAACGGAGATCTACAAATATCCGAACAAAAGCGGGTTTCTGAAGAGCAGTTTTGAAGTCATGGGAGTTAAAGGGTTCACCCAAATAGCAAATTCACTCACTGTTTGCTCAACCTCAAGTGGTTCCAAACCTTCATGAGTTTAATTTTTCTGTTGAAAAGCAAAGGTGTAATGAAGAAAATCTGTAACCATTGACTTCCAAAATAGAAAAAAGTCAAGGGTTACTGGTTTCCGGTCTTCAAAATTGGTTATTTTGTTTTTAACAGATGAAAAAAACAACAACTCATAAACAATTGAAACAAGTAAAGAGTGAGTAAATGATGTCAAAATTATTATTTTTTTGTGCTGAACTATCCCTTTAACACAACTACTTATAGAGAATTATGCATAATTACAACAAACTAACCCTAAATCTACATGGTTTGTTAATACTTGTGTAATTACCATGGAAAAACAGACACCTTACAATAAAGTGTAATTAAATATCCCATTTCATCCTACTGCAAAGCGTTACTGAATTTAGGTGAAAGGTCACCCACAGCGTTAATGACACAATCTGGTTTCACAGCAAATGACATGCATCTTCACACCCTTCACTCACACTAACTGCAAACGTCTTCTTAAACAGTCACCCCATGCAATTTAGAACAGCAAATAAATACACACCTGACCATAGTACGAGTGTAGGCCCGTCAGACAGAGGATCTCATCAGACAGACCGAGGATGTCGTCATTGCGTTTAAAAAAGATATTCTCTTCACTGCAAAATTATACACGCTTTTGAAAGGAGTAAAAAGACACAAATGTATAATTGCAAGGCTACGCCTCTGTGACCAAGTTCACATTGTACCTCGCCCAAAACACGTTCTGTATCATGTGTATAGACATGTCGATGCGAGCCTTCCCTCACAGCGGAATCTTCAGTCAAACAGAGTGACGTGTGTGTGTATGTGTGTGTGTGTGTGTGTTCCCATGGCTCTGAGACAACCACACACTCCAGCAGTTCTATTTTTTACACTCTTAATAATCATCATTTCTCCCCGTTGGCTTTTAAAAGCTGCTAACCTGACATAAAAAAAAGCCAACACCAAAATGACTTCAGTGCAGCAAATATTTATGATGATGAGAACAATACATATTAAACATTTTTAACTGCATAATTACACCACATAGATTGGAACATCTGCCATCGGAGTATGTATAATGGTTGACTTGGCTAATTATACATAATTACCACATATTAAAATGAAACCGGTGCTTATTAATTTGGGAATAAAATCTACACTGTGTGCCACGGAACGTTCTGAAGTAGGTCATCTGTGACTAAAATGTTTATCTGCTCAAACACGGTAAATACAGAAATCCAAGAAATAAGCTTGTAATAAGTAAGCAAAGGAATTCTGAAAATATATCAAACTACATTTCAAGACATTTGAGGCATGCCTGATGCTTCCATGAGGCCGTTCACAGGAGAAGTTTTTGCATTTCACTATACTGCATCTCTATTTTTTCCATGCAATGGATGGAACGTCTGACCATCGAGCTCATGTCTCACAATTTTGCAGTGTTTTTCGCATGACAAAACACAGTAAAAATGCACAGGTCAAAATAAAAGTACTTCTATTTTTTATTTTTATAATTTATATCATTGATTACCTGGGCGCCACGGTGGCGCGTGAGTAGCACGTTCGCCTCACAGCAAGAAGGTCGCTGGTTCGATCCCCGGTTGGGGCAGGTCCCGGTTGGGCCAGTTGGCATTTCTGTGTGGCGTTTGCCTGTTCTCCCCGTGGTTGCGTGGGTTTCCTCCGGGTGCTCCGGTTTCCCCCACAGTCCAAAGACATGCGGTACAGGTGAATTGGGTAAGCTAAATTGTCCATAGTGTATGTGTATGTGTGTGAATGAAAATGTATGAATGTGTTTCCCAGAGATGGGTTGTGGCTGGAAGGGCATCCGCTGCATAAAACAAATGCCGGATAAGTTGGCGGTTGATTCCGCTGTGGCGACCCCGGATTAATAAAGGGACTAAGCCGAAAAGAAAATGAATGAATGAATGAATCATTGATTACTTTTTCCTCCTCTTCTTATAGTGCCAGTCAGTGTGGTCATATCAAAGACCATAGAATACACAAGATGTGTCACCCGTATCTTTTTGAATGGGGAAAAGTGTAACAGTCAATATGGTGAATACAGCTCCTCCTACTAGTTCAGGAGCCAATCATTGATCGCTATTTGGCAAATAAAGCCCGCCTTCTAGTACAGGAGCCAATCATCGATCGCTATAGACTGACAGTACTCCGGTGGAGGGGCTCGGAACAGCCGACCAGGCATGAGTTTCTGCATATTTTGTGTGATTTGGACGTTTAGAAATGAAACTGAAGAGACAGTTGTTGTTAATATGTCCTAATATGAAATTCAATCGTAACCTTGGCGAGCAGTTTTGGAGAATTTGAGGTTTTCTCAATCAAACAGATTGCCTTGGCATACTGGCCGAGAGGCGTTTCAAAGATGGCCGCAGAATGAGATGACTTGCCTTTAAGGGACTTTGGGTCATATCAATACATTTCTGAATGTTAAAGGCAAAGTATGTAGATTTTGCAGCTAGAGGGTGAGTATTCACAACAAACAAAGACATAGTCTGATGACACAGACTGAGGATAGAATCATGGGTGTCGTCGTCTTCATTACATGCTATGGGACTTCAGCAGAAATTACGTTCAGTGTGATCAGCCCCTAAGGCTTTGAAACAAGACCTCCGAAGATATTGCTGATGAGAGATGACTGTGAAACTGTACAAAAGCAATGGCTTTTATCATGCCGTGGCCGTGTCCCTACTTAAATTTTCTTATTTCTATGGATCTGAACATTCCTCCTAACATTTGGGATAGTAATTTAACACATATAGCACTGGTGGTTTTTGTATATTTATGAAAAAATCTTACTTGTGCATGTCAAATGCAAAAACATACTCTGTGTAAATCCTGTTGTTAAATCTGACATCACATTCCAGCAAACAATTTTGTGTTTAATAGACGTTTAATCGACATCTAAACATAGATAGCTTGGCTAAAACAAGGCTAAACTTGGGCTGTCAGTGAAAATCTAATAGACAATATAACAGGTTATAATAGTCAAATAGACAGATTAGACAGACTTTATATGTGTAGTGGTTCATTTCTGTTTATTTGATGACTTGTTTAGTTTTGGCCTCTTCTTAGATGTCTATTAGATTTTTACTGACAGACCAAATTTAGCCCAGTTTTAGCCAACACTACTATGTTTAGACGTTTATTAGACATTTATTAGACATCTTTAAAAAAATGCTTGCTGGGATATCCCATTTCCCAAGTTTAAATGCTCTATCAATGCAGATGCAAACAACAAACAATGCTTTATGCACTTACTGTGTGCTGCAATGCTACCAAAAATCATAATCATAGCCTTCATTTCCATGCCGTATTTTCAGATCTCATTGAATCTCATTGATTTTTCATTTCTGAAGTGTTAAAAAATTGGTGTCTGGGAAATTAGAAGCAGCAAAAATTAAGTGTAATTTTCAACAGATTAAATGTGCAATATAAACAAGAATGTTAGGTTAAACATTTAAAACAATAGCATTATTTCTGTTTTGTCTGATATTGAAGTAATGCTGCCATTTTCCCCTAAATTCTCTTTTGATTTTTCACATTCAGGCAACCTATGACTCCTTGAAAGATGTCTGAGGCCCCGTTTACACTAGTACGTTTTCGTTTTAAAACGCATAAGGTTTGCTACGGTTACGCCATCCGTCCACACTATGCCGGAGTTTTCGAGGTGCGAAAACGGAGCGTTTTAGAAACGCTGGAGAGGCCGTTTTCATTCTAAAATGCCGCCGCAGCGTCTCAGTGTGGACGGATATCTTTGAAAACAGAGGCGTGGCTGCTGAGATTCGCTACGTGATTGGGGCTTTGGGTCATTGCGTATCCTTTCCTTATTCGTTAAGCGCACGTGGCTATAACGTCACCGGCAGACGGCAGACCAGCCTTCACTGTAAACACTGTATTTTCGATAGCCATGGATGTTTTATATTCATTTGTTACTTTAAGTAGCAACTCAACCTCGTTTTCTGTTCTCAAAAAGACCTCTCTTGCTTTCTTTACCATCGCGTTCATCGTTCAACCAGCGTTTGTTGGCTAACAATAACCAAATGCCGAGCGAGACACGTGCTTCCTGTTTATATTTGAATGCGCATGCTCAAGAGTGCGCGAATGGTGCGCGAATGGTCACGTGATATACGTTTCTGGTGGCGTAGTGAAGACGGAGATTTGTTAAGACGCTGGGTGAAACGTTAGTGTGGACGCGGAACGTTTTCATGCTAAAACGCCGTTTTAAAACTAAAACGCACTAGTGTAAACGGGGCCTGGGACTCCAACCTTATGACCTTGAGGATTTGTGCATCCCTAAACAAATGAATGGCTGTTTGAGGTTTTTTTTTTTTTTCAGGTCTGTGACTGAGTAGTTTTCAGTGGGGGGTTTATGAAAAGAGGTGGAGATGGAGAAGCAGGTGGTGGTGGCAGAGCTGACCAAAACAAAAAAGCTTCCGTAGTGATTTAGCCTGGAGAGGACAGGAAGGAGGGAACAATACCCTGTTCTTGAGTTGCAGCTCTCCCTCCCTCTCTCTGCCCTCTTCTCTCATCTGCACATGACCAGGTCACCCAGTGTGCACTCACAATGTGCTGATCAAAGACCTGGGTTTGATCCGGCAGGCTCTTGTTGAGGCCACCAGGGATGCAGGAAAATTGAGGCTAAAGGTCGCCTGAACCATCTTCAGAGCCAAAGTCATGTATCTGTTTCTCCACTGAATGAGGTTCACCTCCCTTCAGGGCTTTTTCATTGTTTTTTTTAAATCTGGCTGAAGTTTCTGTTACGCCCTGATCTAAGAACAGTTTCTGCCACAAATGTTCTTATCTATATTTTAGTAAGTGAAAGAGCAAAAGTCTCAGATCAGTGCAAAAGGGCACATTTTTTTTCCATCACCCAAAGAAGAGAGATGGACATGAGCCAACTTGTTGCTTTTAGTAGCAGAGGAGAGAACAGGAATTTTAATGACCCTACAAAAAAACCCGCCCAGCAGGTTGTCAACTCACAAATGCCACAGATGTCTCTAAAACATACAAGACTGAGAGAAGTGTAAATGAATGAAGCTTACCTGGCCCTGAAATCCAGCTTTGGGTGGCTTGAATCAATTACGAATATGAAACCAAACTGTACATTGTCTAAACATGACAAATTCTCACAACTTTCATTTTTAGTAACAATTAGCATTTTTACAGTTGACACTGGCGCCACTAAAAAGAGTGAGCGTTAGAAAAGAATGCTTACATTTCTCAACACGTGATCTCAACTAACCCCTGCTTACACATTAACTCATAAACTTTAGGACAAAGCTTCTGTTATCACATAATCTTCACACCAGGCCTGCTAATAAACGTTTATAGAAATCTACAGAATGAAAAAAAAAACCATTTACTTTAACTTCTAGAAATAACTTGTTAGATAATGTGTGGCTCCAGTTTTAAGTTGTTGCTGATCTAGGGAAATGCCACCTTTTATTTCTCCATACGTGCATTCATAAAATTGTTCATTTGAAAGTTTACAGACACCCGGTGACTACCAGTGTTGATGTAAACACGAATCTGTTACTTTCCATTCTCAGTAATGCAGTGAGGCACCGAGGGTCTTCAGTTTCCTTTCTGTCACTCATGTGAATAAGGGGGCCCTATGTTCTACTTTCGCTTCATGACTGGTCCTCCTGTGACAGGGGGTTGTGGTACATGTATCCCTTTTCCCGTCATCTAGAAGGAATGTTTCTCTTACGCCACTCAACGATCAACCGATTGTGAAATGTACACAAACTACGTGTAGCTCAGTCAACAAATACATGGGGTCTGCTTGTCAGCATGATGGAGTGGTTTGAGGATACCTCCATGAGCTTAAACTCTAACAGAATAACTGAAATAACCTTCTCCTTCTGAGAATTTCGCTGTCGTCCCTGGAGATAAGGTTGCGTTTACCTGTCTAGGCTTCCCTGAAATGCAACTGACAGACACAGTGCTTGTTCAGGCACTGAAATGTCTCTGGTTTTAGATATCTGAGGCAGCTCTTTCTCACTCCAAAAATCCTCCTGTACCCCTTCCACACAGTGAGACATGAGCCGTCTGCTCTTTAGACCTACATCTTCATCTGACAGAAGCATTAGAAAGGTGTACACAGCTAAAAGTTACATTAAGGACAGGGAAGGCAAATACACAACAAAAGATGTTAAGTTTGGACAGAGCATATATTCCCATATTTCCTGGAAGGGAAACACATACATGGAATGTTGGGTAGAAAGGAAACTGAATGAACCCCAGATGGACAACACGCTGGTAAAGTGAGCAAACGCCTTGTTGCCACAGCAAAGTTTTCTGGTTGCTTCCTCTTCATAACGGTGTACAAACTGACCGCAAGCCTAACTCAGTTCAGGAAAAATGTTTTGGGAATTATTCTAACCTGTTTTTTTTAGCGCAAGAGGGCTGACACACTTTGAGCCATGCTATGATTTAACAGGATAAATGCAATGATCACAGCATGACATCAAAATAATCAGTGCCTGATGCATCCTGTGACCTCTTTTGAAATGGTTTGTCTCCATCACATGGTTTTATATACAGAACTAATTAGAACAACTGTCAGGTCAGGAGTGGTGTAATTTAATAATACAGTACATCTGATAGCACACACATCTTGAGTCCTTAAGGATTACATCACATAAAGCGTGATCAAGATTAGCAAGCCAGGTCAAAATGTTCCAGGAATCTGAATGCAGAAAGCAATTCTGCCATCTATTGGTGACTTCTTACTCGAGGAGGGAAAAACTATCTGTAATGTCTATTAATATTTAAGTATGGTCTTTCCTAAGGCTTCCATTCAAGTCCTGTCATTTAACCACAATTGGAAAATATGCATTACTGGACTTAAATCCTTTTTTAGTTAAGAATATTCAAACTATGACGGCTGCATTATACAATGCATTGCTCACTAGTAAAATATTTCATGGCTTTTGGGTCTTGAACAACCTATATTACCATGCAGGCAACCTGTTTGTGGATGAAAGGGAATGTCTGTGCCTTATTCCAAGAAAGCACTAACACGATAAAGATGCTGCAGCTACTGGCACGTAAAGAAAGTGTACGATATACAGATGCTTATGGCTTGCTTAATAGACACTGAGCCATCTGGCGTACAGATGTAAGGCTGGGTGTGTTATTTCGCCTCTTCTTGTACGCTGAAAGGTTCTCAAAGGTGCTGGAGCCAAAATCAAGAAGAAACTCAAAGCTTTTACATAATAAAACAAGCTGTAATGCCTGTGTTTCCTTTTTGTGGTTAGTTTATGTTCCCTTTGTCCCCATTTCTAGGCTGTTTCTATGGTCACACCTTGGTTAGTTGATTATGTTCACCTATGCCTGGGTTTGTTCATTTAGCCATGTGTTTTTCCCTCTACTGTTTAGCCATGTTAATTTTTGTATTTAATTTACCATGTTTGTTTTTGGAAACAAATTCTGAAAATAGTGGCATTTTCTTTTAAAACAAACATTTTTCCCCTCAGGCTGACATGTATGGGTTTAGTAATTTCACTTTTATAGCGATGAATAGGTCCTTTTCATTGCCTTTAAAGTGAAATAACTGAACATAATCAGCCTTTATTGTACTGCTCTGACCAAGTTGATGAAACATTATATATCTAATGTACTTCACATTTCTTTGCTTTTATGATGTTTCAATGTAAAATAGGTTCCCCGAGTGGTACTTAATCCCCCTCCTTCCAGATCACACTATCTGGCTTCCAGGCTTCCTCTCTGCCCACGTGCAAGCACGTAACTGAGATCAGACATGTACAATGGGATACACGCATATATGGATCACTCCCATTATGCCTTGTTGTTGACAAAACCCAATGTGCTTTCTTCAATTGCATTTCACTAATTTCACTTGCACGCACTAAGACTGAATTAGAACAACCACTGCCTGAATAAAGAAATGAACTACAGTCAGGTTTGCTGAAAAAAGAGAAAAACACTGTAAAAACAGTTAGAATGTACTGTGAAAAATGGCAGCTGTGGTTGCCAGAATTAAAAACAGGGTAGAAACAACCATTTTATACATTTGCGGTAAATGTATTACATGTTAATAATATATACATTGTTAATACGCCACTGTTTTGAAGTACTAACATCTACACATTACATCTTTAAACACAATATACAAACAAAAAACAAAACTAAAAGCATGTGGAAGTCATATGAAGAGTCAATGCTCATCATAAACAGAGAAACAGATCAATATATCAGTGTTCAGTATTATCCACACATCTAATAAACACCATCATGATAACCCATACGTAATGATAAGAATGCAATAAACATTATTATCATTAGATGTAATGTAAAACTAATGGACATGTGTAATGTAATGTCAACAAAAAGCTTAAAAATGAACTGTCATGCAGAAAATTCTGGGGTGATCAGTTGCAGTATATTTGAAGGAAACTACTTAACCAGATAACTGATTTTTAGGATTTTTACTGTTTTTAGTTGTTGCCATTAAAATCACTGCCATTTACTTAAAAAAGACAATTTTATAGGACAACACATCAGAAACTTTTCGGATTATGTGAGCTAATAAGATCCTTGTATCACATAACTGAACACAATAACCCAAGAATATACAAAATAGACCAAGTGACCCATTTGCAATTTTTATTTAGTCAAAAAAGCTTAGACAAAATGATAATAATAATTAGTGCCACTGCAATGCTGTAAAATATAATATGTAATGAGCTAATGTTAAAATACAACATTTCATATATGCAAATGTATGTTATAACATTTGGTTTCTGCTCTTTGGACTTCCTTGTTTTGTCAGTGTTATAGTTTCTGTTTCCTTTCTCCAATTTCAAGATTGTTTTTATGGTTACTCATTAATTCAGTGACTGTGTTCGTCTCCGTCTGATCACTCATCATCTTGTTTTTATAGGTGCTTTAATGCCATGTTGTAATTACCATTATTATAAGATTCCAATTTGTAAAAATAGTTTACATCTTTAAAACTGGGGATTGTTTATACCACGTGACCTCTGTATGTACCAGATGAGGACCACAGATTAATATAGGTGCTTTTTTTATGTTTATAGTGTTACCATACACTGCAAATTTTACATAGTAGATTTAACTACCTGAGTTAAAATTATCACTCCCTCAGAGTTTATATGGGAACCACTATAAAAGTGTTAAAAATACAGTCAGAAAGTGTTAATTAACAAAATCTTACAATGTAAAATAACACCACAAAGGATCATATGAACACCACTCAGTATTAGGTGTTAACACTCTTAGGTCAAATTTTCAACACCACAGGGAAATAAAATGTATCTTGTTTAATATCGACAACACTTTATTAACTATTCCAGTAATGTTTAAGGAAAACAACTCAAAACAGTCACAGGCCATAGTTTCTCGTATTTTAACCAAAAGGAGCAGTTTCAAGATAGCTTTTTTTCTTTAGTTTTAATCTAACAGCTAGTACAGAACAAAATAAAGATGAAAAATGATGCGTTTTTGTGAGAAATTTAAAACTAACGTATATATATAACGATGTGGATTTCAAATGTCTATATTCAAACATTTGAAGTATTTTTACTCACCAGTTGCTTCTTCTCATTGCTCCTTGTGGTAGAAGAAAATGGCGTCTGGAAAAATCCTCCAGGGATATTGTTACATCAACCCCCGGATGTAGTAGTCAGCACTGTATTAGCGTTAGATACATGTAACTCAGTATGACAAGAAGGCAAATCAGCTTCTAACACTGAGAGGGTTATTTTAACTTTATCTAACTATGGAATTTAAACACTTTACTCTGAATTACTGCAAAACTCGAAAGCCGTCTTTCGGTTGAGACGTTAAACCGAGGTCCTGACTCTCTGTGGTCATTTAAAATCCTATGGCACTTCTTGTAAAGAGTAGGGGTGTAACCCCGATATCCAGGCTAAATTCCCTCCATTGGCCTTTACCCATCATGGCCTCCCAATCATTTTTATTCACCGATATGGCTCTATCACCATCTCTCTACTCCACCTATAGCTGTTGTGTGGTAAGTTCATTGGTGCCGTTGTCCTCTGGCTGCCGTCACATCATCCAAGTGGATGTTGCACAGTGGTGGTGGTGTAAAGAGACTCCCCTCATGATTGTAAAGCACTTGTATGGCCAAACACAATAAATGTGCTATATAAATACTCATTACTTACTTACTTACTTAATAACTTACATACATGACCTCAGTGAATGAATAAACTTTCAATAAAATAATTGGTAATTATTTTAAACATGTTTAAATACATTTTTGACAAGCGACACCCAATATTAACAACGCTTAAACTGTCATTGCAGAAGTTTGCTGTATAAAAAATATTCTGTTAAAAAATGGAGCGCAAATATTCAAAAATATTCTGTTAAAAAATGGTGTGCAAATAATTTATTTGTATATACATAAATTAGTTTTTTTTTTATTTAGCTTTTGTAGTAATTATTTTGTATAGCATTATATAACAAATGCTAATGGAAAACTTGTATTCTGGACTTATCATTTACACTTGGTTGAGTTTTTGACTATAGCTAAAAATCAAAGATTTCATATTATACATTACACCGATTTAGATATTTGAAAATCTTTAAAATCCAAACTCCTAATTTTCTCCTTATGACTGAACAGATTTAATTGTGTAATCAGTTTGGTTTCCAAATCGTTTCAAATAAAGTGAATACATAGCACTCCAGAAGGAAGGGGTAAGATACAGAAGTGCAAGTTCATCAAGGTTTGGGAGGAGTAACATAAGATCACGTGCAAGTTCAATAAAAGTATAACATACTCTGATACAGTTCAAAAGATATCAAATACATCTCTCCCGAACACACAACACAACCTTCTTTCAATGCAACGGAGCAGATATTGAACCAAGCAGTCATTCATCTCATTCATTGAGCACATGCCAAGCAGCATTCATGTAGTGCACTTAACAGTCAGCAAAAGAAAGGGAGTGGCACTTCATTACAATCCCTGGTGTTTATTCACTGAGAGCCAATGTGACATATAAGCTTTATTGCTTTTGGCATAGCCACACTGGCAAAGCAAATCTTTTAATTGTCAAGAGGGGATTTTCCAGGCTTTGAATGAGGAGCAGGTACAAAAACTGTAAACATACCACATCTGGGCATACAAAGGGTTTTCCCTGTGAAAAACTATATTTAAGACTATATTTATATTTAAGAAACTTAATAATTTCAAATAAAAAGCAAAATTTGTTGGAGTTGGTTTCAGGAGCACACACCAAACATTACTGATTATGCAATAGGGGGTGTGGCTCTAGGCTCCGCCTCTTTTGACTATGAAAACATTTCAGGTTCATTTTCTCTGCTCCTCAGTTTCTCACAGTGATTTATTTGTAGAAACTTAAAAGTAATTCTAGCTGGAAAAAAGTTTTTTATATTTAATAATTTATAATGTGGTTTCAACAAAATGTTGCTTTAAACAAAACTCATTTTAGCCAAGTTAATTTTAAAAGCGATTACACTATTCTACACTATAAAAATGTATGCCAATTAACAGTTTGGTATTCAGTGATTCACAAGTGTTTTCTATTTATTTATGGTTGTGAATTCTGGAACCTTCATCTCTGCTCTGTCGACTTTTGATGTTGACAATTCAACATTCAACAGTTTAATAAAATGACTTTAATTGACAGTTAGTAGTTTGTTGAAATAATATAATGTTTAAGAAAGAATATAGAGAGAAACAAGTCTGTAAAACAACAGAAAACGTACTGGCAGATTATTACAAGTTTTCTGTACCATAATATACAACATCAAGCCAGAAAATATATAATTTTAAACTATTTAAAATGTTCATAAAAGACACTTTTTAAACTTTTCAGCTTAAAGGTTTTTGGAAGAAAGATGACAACAGCATAAATATTCAGGGGCAAAAAAAATAATAATTAAAATATGAATCACAAAAATATGGGTTCTGCATGAAAAGAAAAATCAGTGTCTTATGGTGCATGAATCCATTTTTGGCCACATCCAAAAAGACATTTTATAGGTCAAAATTATTGATGTTTTTTTTTTTTTTTATGGCAAAAGGTCGCTTGTTCGAGTCCCTGCTGGGTCAGTTGACTGTTCACTGTGGAAACTCCTGATGAGTAAAGGGACTAGCCTTCTTTTTTGTTACAAAGAAAGCAGTGCAGTTCTTAAATCATCATGGAAAAATCTAGCCACTGATACAGAATTTTCTGTAGGCCTAATAATAACTCATGAATTCCTGTTAGAAAAATTACAACAAATTATATACACACACAACACAACTGCAACTTCAGTATCAAGTGTTTTCCACTACAAATAACATTTAAACCATTATATTTTAAACTGTTAAAACTAGTACATTTTAATATTCAAATGTAAATTTCACCAATAAAAGCCAAATAATAATAATATAATAAATTACCATTAGACACTTTTCATTAAAAGTAATATAACTTCCATTAAAACCATTGCAACGTACCCCGATAGGTTCTATATTGTTTCTTTTTTTTTTTTCAAGCCATGCATATAGACCAATTTCAAGAGTTCACACTTAGCTGATGATTGATAATAAAGCATATTTGGCATGCTGTCCCGGGAGAGAGCCCTGAGCTCAGAATATCCTTGAGCCCGGGGCTCCCTCCCGTTTAAAGGGTAAGAGGAGAGTTTGAGCTCAGGTGAGTCTCGAGAACTCCCCCCGCTTGTGAACGTGCTAGAATATATCTGACTGGAATGCCTTAGGAGGCTATTTAAGAGTAGTTGATTTACTTTGTATGTTTTTGAACGGTGGGAGGAAACCGGAGGACCCGGGGAAAACCCACGCGAACACGGGGAGAACATGCAAACTCCACACAGAAACGCCGACTAGCTCTGAGAGAGGCTGAACCAGTGGCGTTCTTGCTGTGAGGCAACAGTGCTAACCACTGAGCCACCGTGCCGCCCTATCAGAGAAGGGGAGGAGTTGGGGTGGAAGGGGGGATTCTTCAAGACGAAGATGACTGGAGTGGAAAGCTTTGGTAATTTATAGTGAGTCATGATTCGTCTGATTGGTGCATTATGCTGAGCTGATGAGGTACCAGCTGTGTTCAATCATAAGCACGTGATCCTCTCGAAATTTAGTTTATAAATAAACCCCACTTCAAGAGTTCACACTTAGCTGATGATTGATAATAAAGCATATTTGGCATGCTGTCCCGGGAGAGAGCCCTGAGCTCAGAATATCCTTGAGCCCGGGGCTCCCTCCCGTTTAAAGGGTGAGAGGAGAGTTTGAGCTCAGGTGAGTCTCGAGAACTCCCCAAAATGCTTTTTAGCCTGGGACAGCAGCCGCGTATTTGAAGAAACTCCCCAAGTAGCAAAAGATCAATGCTATATCCGGCTGCTGGATATAGAATTTTGGAGGTGAAGACAGAGTGGCTCCTAGGGAGCGAAATTGGGGAGACTCCGTGGGAGTCCAAGTTTTGAGGAGTGGTGGCCTATGCAGAGAATAGGGAAGAGTAGCGGAGGAACTCGACGCTAGAAGGAAGAGAATAAGTAGCGGAGTAACTCGACGCTGAAGAGAGAAAAGTAGCGGAGTAACTCAACGCTGGAAGAGGGTAGGGATTTTAGAGTTGGGGAGGGGAGAGAATGTGGAATAGTGGGGGGGAGGGGGGAGAAAAGAGCGGAAGTATTCGACGCTGGAAGGAAGGGAAGAAGATGCGGAGGAACTCGACGCTAGAAAGGAGGACAGGAGGTGCGGAGGAACTCGACGCTGGAAAAGAGAAGAAAGAGATATGTAGTGGCCGGGCTGGGTGGGTAGGTATTGTTTGACTCCGGGGGAGTCAGAGCTCTGGGGGCGACTCCGTGGGAGTTAGAGCTGTAAGTTTGGCCTCCTACAGGAGTCTGGGAAGGGGTCAGTGGAGACTCCTGTGTGAGGTGGGCTGGACGGGACTCCGGGGGAGTCCGAGCTCGGGAAGACCGAGTTTTGGGAGTGAAGGCCTAAGTGAAAAATAGGGAAGAGTAGCGGAGGAACTCAACGCTAGAAGGAAGAAAAATCGGTAGCGGAGTAACTCGACGCTGAAGAAAGAAAAGTAGCGGAGTAACTCGACGCTAGGAAGGGGTGGGGAATTAGAGGTGGGGAGGGGAAAGGAGCTGGACAGTTGGGGGGGGGGGAGGGGGAGAAAAGAGCGGAAGCATTCAACGCTGTAAAAAAGAAAGAAGATGCGGAGGAACTCAACGCTGGGAAAGAGAACAGGAGATGCGGAGAAACTCAACGCTGGAAGAGTAAAGAAAGATAT
>CAIGQQ010002480.1:3540664-3551402 GCA_903798035.1 Danio albolineatus
ATATATATATATATATATATATATATATATATATATATATATATAAAGGCTCCATAACTTCATGAAGCAGTATTTGGAAGCACCATGGAACTTTTAAAAGCATTAGAAAATATAACTTTCAGTAGTGAGTGATAAATTGATTCTACCAGTTTGCCTTTTAATTGCTTTGTTTTGTTTAACGCACTATAGAAATAAAGGTGAAATGACTTAGTGTGGCACAACTGTGAGTAAAATAGCTTAAAAAGGCTGTGTAGCTAGGCAAAGACTTCATCCAGATTGAGAGAAGAGATGAAAGATGTAGATCAGGGGTTTCCAAACTCACTCCTGAAGGCTAACGACTTCAGAATTTAGCTCCAACTTGCCTCAACGCACCCGTGTGGAAGTTTCTAGCATGCTTAGCAAGGCTCTGAGTAGCCAACACTATATTGCAGTTTATAATGTTTTGATTTAGTGGCTAATTCTTATTAGTTTCTACATTTTAGGTGTAGGGGTAGGGTTTGGAGACATGCTTCCTTTTAAAAATTGTGCGTTTTCATACAAATGAAATCATATGATCTTATACAAAATCTTTTGTGAGAAAGTACGATTTTAAACGGAGGCATTGATGGTAATCGATGATATGCACTACTTTCTTGCTTCGTCTCAGACACCACTATTTTGAGTTATAAAAACCAAATCAGTGTCTGACCATCTGAGATTAGACATGCAAATAAATATTACTGTCCTAATTTTCAACAGTATTAAAGCACAGTGAGTATATACTGCACTATTTGTTATTCTCTTAAGGCATCTGAACATTTTGAGTGCTTGGACCTGAAAAGTGTTGACATCAGACTTAACAAGCGAAAAAGGGAGAAAAGGTTATATGTGAAAGATTTTTGTTTATTCGTGAAGCTTTTCTGAGAATGCCAAACCACTGAGAAATATTTTCCCTTCCAATCTCATATTTGTTTCGACACCACCCACATAGCAAAATATCTCTGACCCAGCTCTGGCCCACACAATCAGCTTTTGCTTGGCCCACATGCTGCAGTGAATTACGGTACATGACTGGACCAAGTCTGGCTTCCAGACAAGGGCCAAACATGGACCATATCTGGGACAAGACTAATATCTGGGACAAGTTAATGACTCTGAACTGGGCCAGATATGTTGGTGTGTCACAACTGCAAGGAAATTGATAAACCCATGAATCATTACGATTTAGGCATGCTATGGGTGTGCTTTTTCTCAAAGCGAGCTGATTGGTAGATTTTTTTTTCTTTATAATCAAAAATAATCAAAATTTATTTTAAACATGGGTAAAACTTACGTGGCCCACATATTAATTATTAACATCTGGGCCAAATACTACATTTTACATCTGGCCCAAGTATTGTGTGCTGCCTTAAAGACGGTGCCACCTCTGCCAAATCAGGGCCATGTTTGACCCACATGCTGTATGCCAGTGCCAGATGAATGTCTGATGTGTCAGATTTATGCCAAATCTGGGCCAGAATGCTTTGCTACCAAGGCATGTCCACTTGGGGCAACAGTAACAGATAGATGAATTAAAAGAGATGTCATACTGTAGGATATCATTCATTTATTTTCTTTTTAGCTTAGTCCCTTTATTAATCTGGGGTAGCTACAGAGGAATAAGCGGCCAACTTATCCACAAGGATCTTACGGTCATGAAAAACCTGGAAAAGTCATGGAATTTTGACATGCCTTAAAAAGTTTTGGAAACACTGAAAAACCCACAAAGTTTTGGAAAAGTCATGGAAATTAGTTGAACAAATATCTGTATACTTAAATATACAAGTTAGTTGTGTTTACTTCTTATCTGTCCATGGTCAAACACATGCTCTCACATTATTAGTGCTGTGTGAGCAGTATCTGAATACATTTTACATATAAAGATTCATTTAAGTGAAGTTTGTTTACAAGCTAATTTCGAGAGGATCACGTGCTTATGATTTACCACGGCTGGCTGCACATTATCTAATCACTATCTCCCAATCATATGATTCCCCTTCTACTATAAATAACCACAGTTCCAGTCCACAGCTATCTTCGTATGGAAGAAAACCCTCCTTTCCTCCCCCTTCTCCTCCTTTTCTTAGATCGGGCGGCACGGCGGCTCAGTGGCTAGCACTGTCGCCCCATAGCAAGAACACCGTCAGTCCTGGTCCTCGCCAGGCTGGTGGGTGTTTCTGTGCGGAGTTTGTATATTCTCCCCGTGTCCGCGTGGGTTTCCCCCGGGGCCTCCGGTTTCCTCCCACCATCCAAAGATATACACAATTCATTACAGATTAAACAATTCAGGCTCTGGTCTAACTCCTTTCCTCCTCTGACGGCTCCCTTAGCTGCTACAGAGGGGGAGTTTGAGAGCTACCTAAGCTCGAGCTCCCCTCTCGCTCTACGAACGGGAGGGAGCCCTGGGCTCGAGGATCCCCTGAGCTCAGGGCTCTCTCCCGGGACAGCATGCCAAACTAGCTTATATTAAATCATCAGCTAGGTGTGAACTCTTGAAACTAAATAGATTGTTGCATGTTTTATGGTATGCTGTAATAACTTTGTACATGCATCAGCTTTCTTATTATTTAACATGCATACGTAGACATTACTCGAAACATTAGGTCATGAAAGTTTACTTGAAAGTCCTGGAAAAATAATGGAAAAGTAATTTAATTTTAGTAGTACAAATGTCTATGAACCCTATCCTGCATATGTTTTACACAGCGGATGCCCTTCCAGCTGCAACCCATCACTGGGAAACATCCATGCACTCTCATTCACACACATACACTAAGGACAATTTAGCTTACACAATTCTTTGGACTGTGGGGAAACCCACGCAAACACGGGAAGAACATGCAAACTCCACACAGAAATGCAAACTGATCCAGCCGAGGCTCAAACCAGCAACATTCTTGCTGTGAGGCGGTCGTGCTACCCACTGCACCACCGTGACGCCCATTGTAGGATATTATCCGCCCCAAATATGAAAAAACACACACCATTACTGGCCTATGTGTTTTTATTTCAAGCATATAATCTACTGTTTACATAATTCTATTTACATCATTTATATTCACTCACTGCTGCCATACAGGGAGAGAGATGCACGATAAAGACCCTGACGCAGAGATTCAAAACAGCCTGTGAATCCAACGCACTCTTTTCTCAGAAACAATGTTACAAACTTTAGAAAACAATAGTCACCACGTGGTGTGATTTCTTCATTTTTGTAAAATACATCATTTACAGTTGAGAAAAGCTCACAGTATTACACTCATGGACCCATGGGAGAATGGGCAAGCCCTAATGTTCATGCAGGTGAGAATCAAGGCACTCCGCAGGGAGACTAAAGTAACACTATATACACACACACTGGTCTCATAAAGCCTTCTGTGCTTTACTAAACACAAGTTTTGACGCCTTTATTTCTTCTGTACAAAGTCATCTTGCTTCCTCAAGGCAAAATCTGACAAGTTTCTGAACAAATCTAGAAGCTCTTGAGAGTTTAAATACTACAGGGTAAAGCAGCTGTGTTGAAAATATCTAGGCCGTGATAAAGTATGGCTTCCAAGTCAGGTGTAGCAAGAGCTATAAAATCAAACACAGGCACCCTCAATCAGATTCACTCTTATTATAACTTAATGCTGTCATGCACATTAGCAGCTCCTTGATTCATAAAGGGACAGTAAACAACATAATGCAAACGCTTTCATCATTGTTTTAAACCCTTTAGACTTTCATTTACTTCAAAAAAGGTTAGCTTCATTCAGTCAGGTTTGGATGGTGAACAAATGCAGGATTTTCATTTTTGAGTGAACTGTCCTTGTGAAAAAGAAGTGCAAACTGAACATGATCTTTTGCAGTATAAGAGAGTAAGAGATCGATCAATCAAAAATGAAAATTCTGTCATCTTTACTGACAATAAAAGTAGATTTTTGTTCATCTTCAGAACACAAATGAAGACTTTTCTTCTTTTAAGTGAAGTTTCATAAACTAATTTCGAGAGGAGCTCGTGATATGATTAGCATGCCTGGCTGATCATCTGTAATCAGCAATAATCCAATCAGAGCGATCCAAGCTTACTATAAATGGATCAGTTCTTTCCCTATCACTCTATCTGTGTTTTGGAAGAATCCCCCCTTCCACCCCATCTCCTCCTTTTTCCTCTCTTTTCAAAAGGGGAGCCTTCGAGACCTATCTGATCTCGGATCCCCTTATATGCTTATTGACTGGGCGGGAGCCCTGGGCTCAAATATCTCCGAGCTCAGGGTTCTCTCCCGGGACAGCATGCCAAACCTGCTATAAACGCTAAGCATATCTAAGGGTGAACTCTTGAAATGAAAGTTGACACATTTCTGTCCTTCCTTAGATAATATCACTCAAGATGAATGATCAAGTAGTTTTCTGAAGATACACAATCACTTTATGTGACAGTCAGGCTTAGTTTTTGATTAATGTTCAGTAATCATAACCAAATGCTTATCAATATATGCTTGACATGACAAATTAAAAACATGCTGGCATCACATATGAGTGAACCTCATTTGTGTTTAATGAAATGCTAAATTAAATCTCAAATCTGTGATGTCTCTACAGAAGCCTTGGATCAAACCTTGTTGATTTATTTTTATCTCATATTTGGAGTTTCAGATGACCAGACATTTAATAAAAGAACAGAATTTTTTCAGATTTGATCAACTTATATTTTTATCTGTGTTCTAAAGATGAACAGAAGTTGCCACAAGAGTGAATCATTGATGACAGAATTTAGATTTTAGAGTTAACTATTCAATTAAACGCGTTTAACGTACTTAAAGGGATAATTCACACAATGATTCAAAATAGCTCGTCATTTACGCTCCCTCATGTGGATGCAAACCTTTATGACTTTCTTTCTTTTGTTGAACACAAAAGATGTTTTGAAAAATACTGGGACCCATCTTCCATAGTACACTGAAAAAAATATATTCAAAGATGATTCCTTGGATTTAGTAAATCTTTTTACGTTAAGTGGCTGTAAACAATTTATTTGGGCTGAATTTGAACAAACAAATTAATTAGAATTTTATTAAATTTAATTTGTTTGATTAAATTCAACACAAATAAATTGTTTGCAACAGTTTTGCAGACATCTTTTTTTTTCAGTTTAGGGAAAAAACCAACGCTATCTCACAGCAATTCATAACTTTTGATTTAGTGGCTAATTCGTATCAATTCGTACGTTCTAATTCGTACAATTTAGTACGATTTGCTCATCACCCAGTGAGGGTTGGGTTTAGGGGTGGGGATGGGTGGCACGCCTCCTTTCGTTACGTAAAATGCTTAGTTTTTCTCGTGAGATCAGGCTGGAAAAAACAGAAGTCAATGGGTCTTAGCATCTTTCAAAATATCTTCTTTTGAAGACATTCCTAGGTGTGAAGTGAAAGGTGAGTAAACGATGACAGAATTTCCATTTGTGGGTGAACTATATCTATTTAAATCCAGAGATCTGAAACTTAAAAAAAGTGTCTCACTCAGGTTTCTTAACAGTTTTATATGTAACTGTATATATGATCTTTGAATCGTCTTTGAAATGTAAGTCTGAATGTACTGAAAAGCATTTCTGGTGAAATAAAAGTTCTGTTTAATGCATTTAAATATATACGTTTGATTTAAATACTATACTTAAATGTAGATATTTACACATTTGTTATGATGAATCTGCAGTTTAGCACATTTGCAATAAAGTACCTTTAAATGTAATAACACATTACAAATAACAAACTCCAGTTGTACGTATAAGTATACATTACATGTGCTTTAGTATGTTAGCAACACGTCTAAATAATTGTAAAGCATGGCAACACATTATTAAACCACAATGAAATAAAATATTTGTTAAAGCCAAACCTTGACTTTTTAAAAGTATAACAATGTATTTATTCATGATAGTGCACTCCCTTTAAGCACACCTAAGTGGCTTTATATTTCACTGACATTGTATTATCTGTAACTTTAACAAGTGCAGATCCACTACAATTATGCAGGCTTCTTTTTCACAAGGGTACCCCTTTTAGTTGTCCTCTTCTGATTTCCTTCCTTACTGTACCCAAAGCAAAACCAAGTCACTTATTTAAAATAAAGCATCATGAATGCTTAGGCTGCTGGCATATTATATTCTATGCATGTTAGATCTAACTCTAATACTGTATACGTATATACTGCAGTAGGGATTGAGGTCAGTTTATTATACAGCTGCATGTTCAATAAGCAGATATTCATAGGTGTATGCTACCCTCATTCAAGTAAATTCCTAGGTTGAAAGTGTGCATTTATTTAATGATTTTTCTACCACACGTCCCTGTGGCTCACACTATGAAGCAAATAGCTGTCTTAAAATATACCCCCCTCATAAAATATCAATACAGGCATTCTTGCACAGGCAGAACAGCTTGAATCTTTATGAATGCGCATTGTTCCACTGAGTCGGAGCTCTTCAGTCTGTGAAACAGGTTTGCAGTTGTTGCGTTTGAGCACAAGAGGGCGTCATGCTCTGTTCCTCCAGTATGCGACGTCCCGATGGCTGATGGTTTCGAGAGCAGAGGCCAGACATGGATCATGGGTGTTTATACGCTTCATAGATCACATCAGCGAGTGAAGCTCTCCTCCAGCAAGGTGCCATTACGAGAAGACACCTGAACACCGGTCGTGAGGATTCTTGCTGTGGTTTTGGGGTGCAAAGGCACACCAGTGGAAACAGAGGAAGTGGAGGTATGGGTAATGGAGGATGGCGCTCTAAGGCTTCAGAGAGAGAAAGAGAGAGAGGTCAGGCCGATGATGAAAACAGCTTCGGAGCAGGAACCACTAGAGCACGAACACTGCTACACACACTTCTCTCTTGACCCTGAGCGTGTGTCCACAGCGCCTAGGAACGATAGTCCTTCTTACTGTATGGCCTGTTCCCAAGTATATGATCAATGTCTGAGACCACATGAGACGTCATCTTTGGAAGTACCTGGATTTGAGATTAAATTCATTAGGGAATATTTGATGGATAGAAATTCAATTCATAGTTTTAATGTGACATCTCAGCCTTATAAAAACACCCACATGGAGGACAAAACCAAGACTTTCCTTCTTTGACTATTTTTGAAATGTTTGTTTTAAAGGATTTTATAAGTCACCTAGAATTAAATGGTTGACTTTTACCATTTTTTAATCCATTCAGATCTGGTCCCTGGGTCTGGCAGGAACACTTTTAGCTTAGCATATACCAAGGAAGTGGATCTGACCAGTAGAATCTTGCTCAATGGTTTAACTCTTGGTGATTTGTAAAATTAGCCAATTTCTAAAACAAGTGCACTCTCAGAAAAAATAGTACAATGTTGTACCAAAGAAGGTACAAACCCTTGTCACTGGGCCAGTACCTTTTTATGGGACAGAATTGTACCTTAAGAAAAGAAAGACATTTGTACCTTTTAAGCTCATAATTTGTACCATGGGAAACCAAAATGTACCTTTGTTTTTAAAAACCTGCAGATACAATATTGTATACTTTGTGAAAGGTACCACCACAGTGACAAGACACTTTGTACCTTAACAGTGTCAAAAATGCTTATCAAACATTTATTAAAATGCCTTAAATGTTTAGTTTACAACACCTATAGTTTTATGTTTTACCAGTTGTTTTGTATTATTGTATTATAAAACTAAAAATTATGTTTATAAGTATCTTTAAACATATACTTTTAAATGATGATTCTTGTTTTAATATGGAAATTATTCATAAAAATCACTTCGCCTTTCCTAGTTATACTGTATTTATTTTCATAGATACTGTAATAAAGAAGGAGTTGTTTAACACTTTTGTACCTTTTATGTGAGAACAATTGTGTACCTTCATTTCAGTTGTACCATAAAAGGCACAGAACAGTATCATTAGAGGTCTTTTGAGTACCATATAAGGTACAATTTTTACAAAGGTACAAAACTGTTCCTCAAGGAACATTATTTGTACCATCGTGTACCTTTTTTTGAGAGTGTGGAGTGTTCTTTAAATAGCAAATTTTCCAGTGAGTGTAATTTAGTGGGATGACAACGGTCTCAGGTACACTGGTACCATGAAGTAAACATTTCGTATAAATGTGAACATATTAGGTATAGTGAACTTTTTGATAAGGTACTGCCCCAATGAAAGATGCTGTACCTTTATTTCTGAGAGTCTATGTTGTCTATTTGAAAAGGCTTGTGACGAGACAAGAGTTTGATATCAGAGAATCTTTCCAATGGTGGAGAGAAGGCCTGAAAACGTACCCTGAAGTTTTTTTTTTCTTCTAAACATGATTTTGCTGTGTTCACAGAAATAAAATATGCTATCTTTTTTGAATATTCACTTGTTTGTCATCTTTGCTAGAATGCTGATTTACATTATACTTTGTGCTTTATAGTAATGGAGACCAGGAACTGAGGTTCTTCCATATTGCAGGATGCATCCCATGCAAGAATCTTGTGTTTGAATCCCACTGTTTGAATCGGGTGGATTTCTGCACCATTACATCTTGTCAAAGTTTTTTTGTTGTTGTTGTTTCCAAGTGGGTCACACTTTATTTTGACGGTCCATTTGTCAAATTTAAGTTACATTGCATCTACATGCCAACTAATTCTCATTAGATTATAAGTAGACTGTTGGGGTTAGGGGTAGGGTTAGTGTAAGTTGACATGTACTTGCAAAGTCAGTTAAATGTCTGTTGAATGTCTGTATCAACAGATATTAAGCAAACAGCACACTAATACTCAAACGGACCATCAAAATAAAGTGTTACCACCAAGTGTTTTAGAATATGCCACAATTTGTAGTTATTGAAATACTGCATCAGGTGTCCAAAAACTTGCCTTTGCCTCCCTTATCTGCTTTTGAGAGATTTCATTGCTTGTAACTTGACAGGTGTCTTTTTGCCCTCCAGGTCTCTGCAACAATCACACGACCGAAAAATGTGCTTACCTGTATGGCTCCCAGGTTTTCAGTTAGCTGTTCTGCATTGGAGGTTCCTAATAGCACTGAACTCACTCCCTCATTCCTCAGACACCAGGCTGCAGAGGAAGGGACAAAACAATCCACTCAGACCATTATATTTTGTGAACATTAGGATGTGGAATGTACTAAAATATGTGTCCAAGTGGTTAAGGTTTGCTTGGTTAGTGTGAGCAATTAGCTCCTGCTGGTAGATATGGTAACTACATAACTGTGAGGTCAAATCATCTTTCTTCATTAATGGCCATTCATTTGTAGCACATGTGGTGCATTTATTTGATTAAAATATTATAAAAAGTAATATTGTTAAATATTTATAAAGCTGTTAATTTCAGCAACTATTGTCCACAATGAATCCACCAATCTTTTTAGCACATCAGTCTATTTATTTACTTATTTATTTACTAAATGGGTATAAATGTATTTTTTTTTCATTTTTCTATGAATTCCAGTAATATTTTTGACTGATATACAAATGTTTATATAATGCATTTACAATACAGTTGGTAAACATGATTTTGTATTACATAACAGTAGTTTTTAATAGTAGTAGAAGCATAAAATAAATAATAATCTATTTATTTATCTATCTATCTATCTGTCTGTCTGTCTGTCTGTCTGTCTGTCTGTCTGTCTGTCTATCATTAACAGCTGAATGCTAGCCAATAGCTTTTTTGTATTTTTTAGACCTTCTTGGTTGTGTAAATGCACTCAAATATATTTTTCATCACCTCTTCAGTTATAATTTAATAACCAGCAACAAAAACTGCAAGAGGTAGTTGTACTAACTCTAAAGTTTACAGTGAACTGGCAGCACCACAGGTAAAATGACTCTTTGTCTTCCTCTCTATGGAGGTCTTGGTGGGAGAGTCTTACCTACAGCGAGCTGAGGCAAAGTGCAGCCCAGCTTCTCTGCAATATGACCCAGTTCTTTCAGCTTCGCCTGCTGCTTGCGTCCATCTTCGCTGACTATCTTCTCTTTCAGCCACTGGTATGACTTCAAGACAAAAACACAAGAGCAGACAAGCAGTGTCAGGTTAGTAGAAGAATGGCAGAAAATAAATATTTAATTTATATGCGCAGAAGAAGAGGTCTGGGTACCTTCATAGATGCTCTGGAGGATTCTGGAATACCGTTTTCATACTTTCCAGTGATGATCCCACAAGCCAAAGGTGACCATGTCATGGCACCGACACCTACAGAATCAAGGGAATATTTATAACCAAAATGAACAGCTGTGATTTGCTAGACGCTATTCAGTATTCAGCGAGTAGATGGGATGATTGATTGATGGACACATGCCTATCTTATGGTAGAGCTCCGGCAGCTGCACCTCAACCTTCTCCCTCTGGAAAAGATGATACTCCGCCTGCTCGCAGACTGGAGGAATCAGGTTAAACTGTCTTGCCACAGAATATGCCTCCTAGAAAGAAAGAAATATATACAGTTTTTACATCTGCGATAGCTGCAATTCACTACTTGACAAGGCCTGCAGTTAGTCAAAAACTAATAACAAAAAATCTGCTTTTCACTCATTTCTGTCATTCAATTCTATTTTATATCAAACAGCACAGATGTTGATGTAGGTTGAAATGTCCAAATGTTTTTTTTATATTAATATTCATTCATTCATTTTATTTTTGGCTTAGTCCCTTTATTAATCAGTCAATTTATAAAATTGTCACGTGGGTTTGTTTTGTATTCCATGTGCTCTCTTGCGTTGTT
>CAIGQQ010002480.1:3561402-3598134 GCA_903798035.1 Danio albolineatus
GCACATTTTGTTGCATGATTGAGATGTCAAAATTCCTGGAGGACAATGTCTGTATTCTTACAAACATGAAGTGCATTACTTAGTCTACTTTTTGCTATTTGTGTCAGTACATACAATTTTTGTACATATTCATGAGAAGCCAGGGCTTGCCATACAGATCAGCTTGTTAAAGACTGACCTGAACCCATCCCTAAAGTCAATGTTTTCAAAAGCAAATGTAAGAGAAAGTCCATTGCAGCAACATCGGTTTACCTTGATCCTACGTTGATTTGATCTCTGAGTACAACACTGTGCAAAATGAGTTACTGAGCAAACTGACCATGCCAGAAAACAGACCATGTGGAGATATAATGTTGTGCAAAGAACTGCACAAAAATGATCCTTTATCTGTCAATATGTCCATGTACGTATCATTCGTGTGACAACGAACAAATGTTGTTGGCTTCATACTCCGAAGTGTTCATTGTTCATGCTCTGTAGTGTCCATTTTACCCAGTAAATTATGCAAAATGTTTCCCAGGGATGGGTTGCGGCTGGAAGGGCATCCGCTGCGTAAAAATATGCTGGATAAGTTGGCGGTTGATTCCGCTGTGGCGACCCCGGATTAATAAAGGGACTAAGCCGACAAGAAAATGAATGAATGAATGAATTATGCAAAATGTTTGTTGAGGTACGTTTTTGTGGTTTGACAAAAATGTAGGCTGAAGAACATACAACCCCAAATCAGAAAAAAAGTTATGACAGTATGGATAACGGAAATGAAAAGTAAAGTAGAGATTTCTAAATTAACTTTGACTTTGACTATTTCATTGTAGACAATAGAACAGAAAAATATTTAATGTGTTGCTCATGATTTTTATTGTTTTGTTGTTTTTTCAAAATAACACAATTTAATTTTGGTTTTTGCAACACATTTCAAAAAAAGTTGATACTGTAAAGTATTTACCACTTTGTAATGTTGCCATTCCTTTTCACAACACTTAAAAGACTTTTAGGGACTGAAGACACCAAGTGTTTCAGGTGTAATTTTGTCCCATTGTTCCTGTATTAAGGTGGTTAAGAGTATGGGGTCCTCGTAGTCGCACTTGTTTGAACTTCAAAATGCACCACACATTCTCTATTGGAGACAGGTCGGGACTGCAGGCAGGCCAATTAAGTACCTGTATCCTCTTCCTCCACAGCCAGGACTTTGTAATATGTGCAGAATGTGGTTTTGCATTGTTGAAATATGCATGGCCATCCCTGGAAAAGAAGGCACCATATTGTGCTCAAAAATTTCTATGTAATTTTCAGCATAAACGGTGTCATCACAAAAGTGCAAGATACCATTGCCAAGGACACTGACACAACCCCATATCATGACCGACTTTGGCTTTTGGACTTGTTGCTGGTAACAGTCAAGATGGTACTTTTCTTCTTTGGTCCGGAGCACACAATGTTCATTTCTCTCAAAAATACTAATTCATCTGACCACAGTACATGTTTCCACTGTGTGATGGTCCATGCTAGATGCCTCTGAGCCCAGAGAGGTTGATGGAGCTTCTGGACACATAGGGCTTAATTTTGGCACAGTACTGGCATTTGTGGATGTAACTATGTATTGTGGTACTTGACAAAAGTTTGACAAAGTAACCACAGCCCATGTGGTGATATTGCTTACAGATGAATGATGATTCTTTATGCAGTGCTGCCAGAGGGACAGGAGATCATGGTTGTTCAGCTTAGGCTTGCACCCTTGCACTTTATGCACTAAAGTTCCTCCAGATTCCTTTAATCTTTTAATGATGTAATGATGCTATGCACTGTTGAAGGTGAAATATCCAAATGTCTTCCTATCTTTCTTTGAGGAACATTGTTTTTAAACAATTAATTTACTGACATATTTGTTGGCAAACCTTTGATTCTCAGCCCATCTTTCCTCCTAACGGACAAGACTTTTAAAAAAATAATTTAAATAATTTACTTTAAAGACTAGCCCTAAATTGCTCCAAAACCAAAATTGTAAAACGTGTTTATTATGAAAATAAAATAAAATAAAATAATGAGGAACTCATTAAATATTTTTGTTGTACTGTCTGCAATGAAATACAAGTCAAAGTAAATTTAGAAATCACTTTTTATTAGCATTTCCTAAACTGTCTCAACTTTTTCTGATTTGGGGTTGTATTTCAAATTAATCTTTGACTGTCAATTTCAAAGAAAAAAACATTTTCATCAATCTAGAACTTGAGTGTGTTAACAGATAGCAATTTATAATTTAACCCTAAACTATTGTTAAACTATGACATATGCTTTTAATAACTAATGCAGAAAAGCTCAATCATGCATTTGCAGTAATGTGAAAAAAACAGGATACCCTGTGGAAGCCTGGGCATTTTGCAAATATGTTTGGATATTTACTCTCAATGTTTGCAACACTGAGAGTATGTAATATAACTAAATATTTTAATATAAATGTAATATAACTAAATATTTAAAACTGAAAAAAAAGTATTTTCAAGATCTTCTGTAAAAGTAATTTAAAAAAAGAAATGCATTTTCTCATTCATTCATTTTCTTTTCGGCTTAGTCCCTTTATTAATCCGAGGTCGCCACAGCTGAATCAACCACCAACTTATCCAGCATATTTTTTTTACGCAGCGGATGCCCTTCCAGCCACAACCCATCTCTGGAAAACATCCATACACACACATTCCCACTCATACACTACGGACAATTTAGCCAACCCAATTCACCTGTACCGCATATCTTTGGACTTGTGGGGGAAACCGGAGCACCCTGAGGAAACCCACGCAACCACAGGGAGAACATGCAAACTCCACACAGAAATGCCAACTGACCCAGCCGGGGCTCGAACCAGTGACCTTCTTGCTGTGAGGCGAACGTGCTACTCACTACGCCACCGTGGCGCCTGAAATGCATTTTCTAACTCAGGGAAAAGTCAGAACACCCTCACATTTATTCCCACTTAAATGGCTCAAATCACACACAGGTGCATCACACCAGGTGTCCATGATTAGTAGATCATTACTCAGCATTTTGAAACTAAACCTCAGACATTTATTTTAGTGTGCTTCTGACTGTTGAAGTGAGAGTGAGCACTATGGTGAGAGCAAAAGAGCTGTCTGAAGCGTTCAGAAATAATGCTGTAGCAGCTTATGAGTGTGGTGAGGAATTTAAAAAGATTTTGAAATCAGCCATTGCACTGGCTTTCAAAGCATCTGCCAACGTTGCCCAGTCTGGTGGTCCCAGCAAGTTCACTCCAAGAGCAGACCACAAGATGGTAACAGCGGTCTCCAAAGACCCTAAAATGTCATCACAGGATCTACAGCAGGCTCTGGCTACTGTTGATGTGAAAGTGTCTCTACAATCAGAAGGAGAATGCATATGTTTACCTTGCATGGGAGGTGTGCAAAGAGGTAAAACTTACTCTCTAAGAGAAACATTTTTTTTTTTTTAAAGACTTCTGGAATATTGTTGAAAATTTAATTATCGGGACACCAGAACTGTTTGGACATGTTTGACATAAACTAAAAATTGCAATCCAGGAAAAGAACCTAATACCAGCTGTGAAGCATGGGGGTGGAAGTGTCATGGTTTGGGGCTGCTTTGCTGCAGCAGGATCTGGTCAGCTTTCAATTGCATAATCCACCATGAATTCTACTTTGCACCAGGAATGATTTGAATTTGAGCAACATTTTAGACCATTTGTCTGAAAATTAAAGAAAAAAAAAAAAAAAGAGGAAGTTGGTCATACAATGAGACAATGACCCAAAACGTACCAGTTAATCAACCAATGACTGGATGAAAACTAAGAAACTGAGAGTACTGAAGAGAATGGCCTAATCAAAGCCCAACTCTTAAAGTTATTGTGATTTGGAATGAGCTGTACATGCAAGAAATTCCTCAAACTTCTCACAGCTAAAATAATTCTGCATTGATGAGTGGGGTACACTTTCCTTAGATCAATGTCAGAGACCGGTAGATGTGTCTCACTGCCGTTATTGCAGCAAAAAATGGGTAATACCAGCTATTAGGGTGTCCTAAGTCCAAATGTTTTTGCATTTTTGAAAAATAACATATTTATAGAAGATCTTGAAAGTTTTTTTTTATCATAATAAAAAGTATTTCAGTTTTAATTGTTTAAATATATTACATTCATCTCTTATTTATTAATTCAGATATTTAAATATGTTACAAAATACTCAGGCTTTTACAGGGTTTGCTAATTTTTTCATATGACTTTACACCTCACAGGCCTAATAAGCAAACTTAAGGTGGTTCAAAATGCAACAGCTGTAGTGTTTATACTCTGATCACTTTAGTCTGCTTCTATCAACATTGTAGTGTGTGCTACCATTAAATGTCTAATAAAGTTTAAGGTCCTTTTTATAAAGTCCAGAGAGGCTTAGCTCCTCAGTATTTGAGCGAGCGCCTGTTATCACAACTCTTCATGTCTGTTATATTCTGAAAATTCTGGCCAATTGATAATACCAGGAATATCAAAAACCTCTTATTTAGCTTCCTAGCATTGTTCAAATAGGCGGACACACTCTGTCAGTTTAAATCTAGATTAAAACAAATTTCTTTGTACTTGCATACACAAAAGAGATTAAGGCAACCTCGATCATGAACTCATGATCAACAATCAGACCAAAGCTGTAATCACATTTGTCATGGTCTATATGATATGTCAAATTGACAACCCAGTTAAATGTCCATAAACATTTACCAACACATTTTTCAAAAAAGGTAAGTAGGCAGGAAGCAGTAGATTCTATGTGTCTGAGTGTGAAGTGATGGAGTGAGAGCTGAAAAGCCTGTTAAAGTAGAGAGATCTGGAACAAATGGCTGAGTCAGGGTGACCTTGGCATCCAGCGCAGGGCTTTGAAATATTACTAAGCCCTAAATGCTGCACAACAGACAGCTCTAAGCAGTACATACATAACCGGAGGACCATACTGATCCCTCCCAAAAAGAAAATATTGATTGAACTCCATTTGAAATTCTCTTTTTGATTCTGCAAGGTGCTGTAAGAAATTTCAGCCATTTTGGCAAGTTGGCTAATTTGAAACTCCACACTACAAAGGCACATCAGCAGCTGTCATGCGTTCAAACAGGCTGCCTATGAAACAGAAGGTGAAAAACAGTATGTTGGAATTTATAATATGCATAAAACAAGTACAAATGTGAGCGTCTGACAGTTTTCTGTACCACAGATCATAGGCTAGGCTGTAGGCCATAGGCTAAACAGTGCAAAATGAAAATTGCATTGTCGTTTTTTGAATAAAAAGCAGTGTTCAGTGTGCTGGTTTCACTTTTGTTTCTACACGAACCAAAGCAGAATGCTCCATCAACTATCTTGCACATGCTTCGGTCAAACTGCACACGCTCATTGGAAAAGCAGAATCTACTTAAATAATGTGCCGGCCGAACAGGTACACAAGCTGTCACTGTAGTGGTACCTTTTCAAAAGGTACACATTTGTACCTAAAGGGTCCATATTAATACTTAAAGGTACATATTAGTACCTAAAAAGTGTTCCTCTTAAAAAGTTTAGGTACTTATATATACTTTTGAGGTACCAATATGGACCCTTTAAGTACAAATGTGTACCTTTTTGAAAAGTGACAGCTCGCGTACACCTAAAAATCTTTTTTTAAAAATCAGTAATTTTATGATTTATTTAAAAATAAAAAAGTAAAATAACGGCAGTTAAATTAAAGGAATATACTGTAAAACAATGGAAATAAAGTTACAGAAATTTCCATCAATTTAAATTTCTGGCAAATTTCTGTAATTTAATATCATTATTTTATGGTACATTTCTGTAATATCTGTTATTTTACAGTAAATGTCTGTAATTTAATATTCATTATTTTATGGTCAAGTTCTGTAATTTAATATCTGTTATTTTACAGTAAAGTTCTGTAATTTAATATCTGTTATTTTACAGTAAAGTTCTGTAATTTAATGTCTGTTATTTTATGGTAAAGTTATGTAATGCAATATATGTTAGTTTATGGTAAAGTTCTGTAATTTAATATCTGTTATTTTATGCTAAAGTTCTGTAATTTAATGTCTGTTATTTTATGGTAAAGTTCTGTAATTTAATATATGTTAGTTTATGGTAAAGTTCTGTAATGTAATATCTGTTATTTTACGGTAAATTTCTGTAATTTAATATCCCTTATTTTATGGTAGATTTCTGTAATTTAATATCCATTATTTTATTTTTTTTCCGGCACCCCAGCTGTCAGAAATAAAACATAAAATTACGGATTTTTTTTACAATGTACCTCTATTTCTGAGAGTGTACTAGTTCTTGTTGCTTGCAATAGCCTACTGTGCTGTCATGACGACGCATGTTGCTATTGCTTTTTATTAAAATCATTTGTATATTTACATTTCTCTTTTCTCAGTGTTTTTGTCATCTGTTTGAATCAAGGGTATAAGAACATAATTTTAGTACTCTGAATGTCTGAACAATTCTGCAGAATTGAAAATAAAGCTACTTTAACTTTATTAAAAGGGCACTTCTCAACTAGTTCACTGTCAATACAATTTTAATCTCAATAAAAAACTGATTTTATCGGCTTATGTTTTATTTTAATTCAGTGTAATTTAAGTTGAGTTACTTTTAAAAAGTCTTACACAATACTTGATTCAACTTACTCACCAGTTATTCAGCAACCCTCAGACTTTCATCACTGTAAATTAATATTAGCTGCTTCAGCCCACATTACCAGGATGATGAAGATGAAACCAGGGTTGGACATTTCAACAAGACAATGATCCAAAACACAGCCAAGGAAACTCTCAAATTGTTTCAGAGAAGGAAAACCAAGCTGTAGCATGGCCCAGCAATAACCTGACTTGAATCCAATAAAAATACAAACAACATTTTACAGACGAGACCCACAGAACCATCAAGATTTGTAAACTTTAAAGTCTGTGAAAAAAAAAAATCACATTTGAGCAATGCATGTGACTTTATTTTCCACATAAGGGCTGTCTATTAGCTGCCTTTTATATATGTTAAATACATTTCAGTTGTTCAGTACTTTCTTCTTGTGTCATTCCATTGCTATTACACAACTAATTTTTCAGATATTTTTATTTTTAAGTAATTGTTTGGGTTTTTACGATGTCAACAGTTTCTTTAGAAATATTTCTCACAGGAAAATAAACATGATCAATACTTATTACCCCACTGTATATCAATCATGGTATTTTTAAATTTATGCAAGGTTTGTGGTACAAATTTGATCATTAGCATATTAAAGTGCACAGGTGTTTCTAATATAATGTCGACTCATCTTAAAGCTGTGGTCACACCGCACTTTTCTCCCCATAGACTTCCATTCATACGCAAGATCGTGCAGCAAGTTTCGCAGATTGCTGGGTTGGAAAGTTCAAGCTTGGTGAACTCTGACCTGCGAAATCGCATCGCTTGACTGTGTGGGACTAATCGAGGATCAAATCATGACCTCTGTGGACAGAAATTTAAAACATGGAGCAATCGCTTACTTTTTTAATGTCTAATAACTTTGTTTAATCCAGCCCCTTTTTGCAGCGCTGTACGACAGAATTTCGCAAGCTCAAACTCTAGTGGGAGTGCGGCATTAGTACTATAGGGAATGCTTCAAACTTATTATCAAAACTGAGCAGGGATATTGCACTTCAACTTTTTGGGTTATTCACTACCCTACTCAAACTAGCTAGGCGTATTCATCATAATTGGCTATGCTCCACTAGGCGGAAAAACATTGATCATGTGAAAGTTCCAAGAAAACATTTGTTTGTCAAAAAAAAAAAAAAGAAAAGAAAAGAAAAGAAAAACTAATGGCAATACCCCGCTAGCATGTGGTGCTGCTGTTTCTAATGCCATATATATCATACTTCACAAAGTAAACATAGATCCTTACCTGACACATGGAAAGATATAGGTGAACAAGTTGTATTTTGTACACGAATGTTAATGATAAATCTAGTTTCTTTAAATTCTTCCTTTGTTTTTCTTTTTTGGATGAAATGCAATCAGGGCTGTTTGAAGACAATCTTGTTGAACAAGTTACCAATTAACACCACATTAGAGCAAGAATGCACATCAGATATGCACCACAATACCTGCATTGCATTAGCATCTGTTAGCATTCTGCCATTGCTCTTTGTTACTGATCAAAAGAATAAACTACTTTTAAGTTGATCACTCTCCTTCTGTTTTTCATGTTCTCCATCTTTCTCCACTACACTCTGTTATTCTCCCCTCTCTGCATGTGTTTAATCAGATCATTTAATGGATAAATCAAAGAGAATGTGCAGTTTCAAAAGCAAGTCATTTCATTATTGCTGCTTAAGGTCAAAGACTACGCTTCAGTTATCTTTCTACTCCTCGTTTTGCTTTTCTGATTCTTGTTTTTAATTAGTCTAACCATTTTCTCCAGATCCCTCATGGTGCAGATGTTTCTCTCCGTCATCCCTGTATACCTTATTTATTGTAATCGGTTTATACTGTTTGAAAGTCTTTGTTACGCTTTGGTTTGTACAAAAAGCACATTATTAAACAGTAGATTAGATTTTCAGGCTGACTGCACTTGAAGCTTTGGGGAGCAGTTTTTTTTTTTTTTTTACCCCAGCAGTGTGGAAGCCTGCTGACTGCATTGCATACCTCCGGTAGAAGTAAAAAAAAGTCTGGTTATTTAGAATTCTAACTTTGATGGCACCCTGGGGACTGCACTTAATCGTAACCCTGTTATCATGAATACATCTTTCAGAGAACTTAGCCCTCAGATGGATGTGCCTGCAGGACAACAAGCCTTTTAGTCTGACACACTCCTTCTTTTGTACATCTCTCTCTTTAGATGCAGTATTGTCATCACTAACATCTCGGCACTTTCTTCAGAAAGCATTTGGTGAAGGTCAAGAATATTTCATTGAAAGGAAACACTTATGAATGGCTAAAGCGATCAGAGTCTTCTAAAGTCTTCAATATGTACATCCATGTCAGAATTTCCATGGACTATCACTCAAAATGTTGAATCTTTTGAAGCAAAGCATTGCAGATAAACAACAACAACATCAACAACAACTAATAGTTATCAACATATTACCTAAGTTGATTGATTGTAGACATTACTAGTTTTCAAAAATGTTGTTTAAATATACAAATCAGTCTTTATTTAATGAAGTTGTGCTAATTTGCATACAAGTCAGCTTTTAAATGTTTCAGGCTGTTGTTTCATTTTTTTAATGTTTTATATAATTTGACCAATGATTCTCACAAAGAGTGAAATATGTCTATTTATCCAGAATATGTTAATTGCTAGAAAAAACTATTTATCTCTGTAGTAGAGTCACAGTCACCAGCGATCTAGCCCATGCAGATCACAGGAGAACTACAAATCTGCCAGCAAAAGAAATACAAGATTCAGTCATGCACCACTTACACACCTGGCCTAGATCCTGTCTCATTGCAAACACTCTCAGCTGATGCCACTCAAAGACTGATTACATGGGCTATATAAACAGCGCACGCACACATTGTTGCTGAGTTTTATTATAATGTTTGTGAACATTACGACGGGGTTTTCTTTTCCTTTTCTTTGCCTTGCATGTTTGACCCTAGCCTTGTTTGTTTGCTTATTTCTGACTGCTACCTGCCTTTTGACCATCTGCTTGTTTTATGGCTTTGGATTTGCCTGTTTGCCCGTGTTGACCAATGCTTGCCTGACTATTCTTAATAAACCTGCGTTTGAATCCTCACCTTCTTGTCAGCATCCGCTTCACATTACAAGTAGCATATAAAGTTGTATATAGTCAGACCAACTATAAATGAACACATCACTCTGTAGAAACGTACAGTGGGCAAGGCCAGGCTTCATGAAACACTGAAGCAGTCAAAACAGCAAATGTGTCGAAGCTTCAAAACGTTTCGAAACCCATCTCTACAGTGACACCTAGTGGTCATTTTTTATGTATTGCACTGGAACAGCTTCAGCTTAGATTAGAACCAGTTAAGCAAATTAGGTATTAAACCCAACTTTGTAGCGTTGAACCTTCAAGTAATATAGTGGAGCAGAGAGAGTTCCTGACTAGAATGCACGGACAGTGGGTTCGAATCTAGGCTGATAAAGCTATTTTGAAATATAATATCAGTTTGAAGTGCTTTGTTCTTGCATCATTTTGTTTTAAAATTGGTCTGACATCCGAATAAACACTTTGTGAATAAGCAGCTGTATCCTATCTAGACTACACTATAACAGTAACTTTATTAAAATACATAAAATCATGATTTCATAGAATTTGTACAAGTCAGAATTCAAACCCAAAAGCCATTTGAAGCACAGTAACAACATGCACATGCACAGTCCACTAGGCTATACGGGACAGAGGATTTTTTCAGACCCTGTCAGTCAAACGCAGATTCCCCAGGTCTCGAAACGCTTCTGAAATGATTGATGCTTTGAATCGCTTTAGTCACGTGGCCAGGTGTTTTGAAACACTTTAGTCACGTGAACTGGGTGTTTCGGATCATGCTTCAGTGCAATGTTTCCAAACACATGCGCTTCAGGATCTAGACACAGTGTCAAAACGTCGGTTTCACATCAGCCATCCCTAGTATAAACCTTCAGAATAAAGATATGAATATAACTGTGAAGATTGGTGTAAGTGCTGCTGACGTGAAGAAATGCAATTAAAAAAACATTTTGAGAAAATAGCTTTAAAATATGTACTGCAGTTTAAATCTATAAATAAAGTGTGACAAAATAAAGACTTTTATACTTTTTTTTTTTTGCAAGCAGTACCTCCCCATTTGGTTTTGCCTTCTGCATCCTTGGAAATATCAATGATTTAATTTGATTAAAATGGGAAAATAAATGGCCAAACTCACCCTCCATTGGTGTGTTACTATCAGGTCGGTTGGCAAAGACTACATCTACATATTCCATCTGCATCCTCTGCAAGGAGCCCTTAAGACCTGAAAGACAAGAGGTTTACTGTGTTTAAAATACTGTGTCTGGGTATTTTTATTTATTTTATGTTGTACACAAGATTATAGGCTACAATAAGGCACAGCTTAATCCTAATTTAAAAGCTATATGCCTTGTTGAGAACTTATTCAAGGCCTAAAAACATAAAGGTAAACTATCCACTTGTAATCAAGCCCCACAGACGAGAGACCCCCAGTAGCGTGAGTCTGGTGGACTTAACAGTAATCAAGCTCTTTCTGCAGGCCCCAGGGCTGGTTCTCTCTTTGTTTCTGGCTTAAATCTGGCAGAGTGTTGGACTGATCTTGAAGCATAATGAAGAGAGTTTGGGACTGGATTTCCTCTAGAGGTTTACTTTGACAAGGTCCGCATCCTGAGGTCAGCTGAAGCTTTACAATCAAAAAATCATGGTGGTTATTGGCAGTTTGAGATACAGAAGGAGCCAAAGAGCACAAGCATGTCATCTGACAACACTCTACATTTTCCTTAACATCCTGAAACAGGAATGATTCTGTTTAAGTGCAACTAAACCAGTGGTTCTCAAACCTGGTCCTGATGTTCCACGGCTCTCAACAATTTGTATTTTGTTCTTATCGAGGTTTGTTCAATTACATTTTACAATTTTTACAATTACGGTTAAACTACCACTTCTGGCATTTTGTCTTACAATGCTGCAAACAGTGCTGTGAAAGTATATTTTAAGTCAAGTAAACTTTGAGTTCAGTTGACTTGAGCTTCGGCTGATTGAGCTGATTTAGTTCAGCTGTGTTCTTCTAGCAAGCTGGTTGTATCCAAAATTGCTCTGTTTAAAGCATTAGTTCTCAATTCTTGTCCACACAGCACCGCGTTATGCATATTTCGTATGTTTCTCTTATCTCTTTGGAGGTTTGTTCCACTAGCACATAGGTGAGCATCATAGGATATTCTGCTATGATTTTAGTTTAAAAGTTTGTTCAAAAAGAAGCGGGAAAGAAGCACAAGATTTCTATGCTAAAGACATGACCACGATTATGGTGAAATAACCGTTCACACTTCTGCAAAACTGAAGATGCTCTGAAGCCCAAATTGTTCTTTTTTTTTTTTGATTGAAGTAAACTTCAAATTGGGCGCAGTGGGTAGAGCTGTTACCTCACAGCAAGAAGGCCGCTGGTTCAAGCCTTAGCAAGGTCAGTTAGTGTTTCTTTGTGGAGTTTGCATGTTCTCCTCGTGTTGGCCAAAGATCCAAAGATCCAAGTCCAAGACATGTGCTATAGGTGAGTTGGGTAAGCTAAATTGTTCGTAGTGTATGTATGTGAATGCAAGAGTGTATGGGTGTTACCCAGTGATGGGTTGCAGCTGGAAGGGCATCCCCTGTGTAAAACTGGATAAGTTGGTGGTTCCTTCTGCTGTGGTGACCCCTGATTAATAAAGGGACTAAACCCAAAAGAAAATGAATGAACGAATGAATGAATAAACTTCAAGTTCAGCCGACTTCCCATGTACTGGAGGTAGAGAGCAGGGAACACTATGTAGGAAACATGGTAATCTCAACACAGATCTTTACTGGAGCTCTCTTCTAATGAGCTGGCTATCTAAATCAGCTGTGTTGAACAAAAGAGACATGCAAAACAAGCAGTGCTGGGGGCTGCGAGGACAAGGATTGAGAACCACTGGTCTGAGGGATTTACTAACCAGCAAAGAACAAACTGCAGTTCGTCCAGTGAACTGAGCACTCAGATTCACTTACTCCTTTTCAGTTACTCCATCCAATGGACTATATTAGTGAACTCATGTAGGGAATAGGAATCGCGGGTAAAGGGGTGTTTTCAGAAACAGCACAGGTGTGTTAAACATTAAAACAAATCTGTCAATGTTTCAGTTAACATTCCTCTGTATTAATAAATTTATTTGTGTGTGTGTGTGTGTGTGTGCGCGCGTGTGTGTGTACTTTGCAGCCTAACCAAACCAATGAGCAAATGTGGTGATGTAAATATAATATGGCTGGTGTGTTCATAGACATGCTCCACATGCAAGGCGCTGCAGGTGGATGAGAACAGTGGGTATTCTGAGCATTATGTGTGTAAAATAGGTGTCTGGCCCCAAACTTGCTGGCATGGAAGAAAAATATTGGGCCAGCGCAGAACCGCACACAAACCAATCAGTCTTCCAGCCTGTAACCCTGCATATCTAGGCCAGAGAGGTGTGTGTATTATTATTTCTGTACTTTCACACCAAAGCTAACTGTGTGACCCTATTCATAGAGTATGAAGAAAAGCATAACCATTTTTTACAGGGTGAAAATTAATGCTGTAATATTAAACGAATAGGTCAGCCACATATAAAAATAAATAAGTATTTTTATTTACTTGTCATCTTTTTGGTAAAATATGTCATGATACTATGTCCCTTTAATTAAATGTAAGATAATTGGTTTACTAGCGTGCTGAAATATAACTTCAAACTCTATGATTTTTATTCATTGGTACATAACATTTTTAAATCCGAAATAAATTTGATTAGAAACATATTGAACTATTTTACTGTTTACTTTGAGTTGAATCAAATCAATGCAGTCTTGGCTTTTCATATGCCATATACGATGCTTTGTAATAATTCATACCAATTCATACAATTTAATTAGTATGAAACTATGCAATTTATAAAAAGACCCCACTCCTAAACTCAACTGTGATTAGGGATGCGCCAATCATACTAAAATTATTACATCTTTAACAAAGCTGAAATTCACAAAATATTCTAATACATATTTTGGATTACATTTCCAAGGCACTCTTGATATGTTTGGCTAATCACAATGCTGTTATGTCAGCTAGCAAGTCAAAGCACTTTCAGATAGAGTGGGTTTGTAGAAACACAAAATCAATGAAGACAGACTGGGAATAAACAGAGATGGTCTGAACTTGGATCTCGTGTTCCTTTCAGAACATTTCATCACATTACAGCCTTGACGATTATCGGCTTTTTGTCAGAGTTGTGCGACAGATCATGGACCCTGCTTCTGGAAATGTGCTGTACATTTTATCCTATTTGTTGTAAAACTGTTCATGACAGTTTTTGTTTTTTTATCTTACTGATTTTTACAAATTTAATTGCATTAAACATAAAACAATGATTGGTAATACAGCGTATTTGGCATGCTGTCCTGGGAGAGAGCCCTGAGCTCAGAATATCCTGGAGCCCAGGGTTCCCTCTCGTTTGAAGGGCGAGAGAAGAGTTTGAGCTCAGGTAAGTCTCGAGAACTCCCCCTGGCTTGTGAACATGCAGAAATATATCTGACTAGAGTTGCCTTAAGGTGCTATTTTGAAGTATTCAATTTACTTATGTTGTATGTTTTTGGACAGTGGAAGGAAAACTGAGAACCCGGGGAAAACCCACGTGAAGATGAAGAAGAAGATGACTGGAGTAGAAAGCTAATTTATGGTAATTTATAGTGTGTCAGGATTCGTCTGATTGGTGCAATACGAGGAGCTGATGTGGTACCAGCTGTGTTCAATCATAAGCACGTGATCCTCTTGAAATTAGTTTAGAAATAAACCCCACAAGTTGTCCCAATGAATTCTCAAAAATTGTGTTGTTTCAGCTCATTTCAAATAAGTAGTTTGAAATAGCCATATTTTTTTGTTTTTGTTGAGTGAACAAAAGCAGTCTATTCAGTTTGTTTTGAAGTTATACCTCCATTGACACTAAAACTGCCCTAAAATTAAACTTAAGCTAAGTGCTAACATATAATTTTCTTTACCCTTATTAAGAGGTAAAGAGTTCTATAATGGCCCGTTTCCACTGAGTGGTACGGTACGGTACGGTACGGTTCGGTACGCTTTTAAGGCCGTTTCCACTGTCTAAAAGCGTACCGAACTGAACCGTACCGTACCCCTTTTTGGTCACCCTTTCGAAAGGGTACCAAACCCAGAAAGGGTCCCGTAAGGTGGAGCTAGACGCGCAGCTGAACGCCATTGGCTTACAGAGATACGTCATTTGCTCATGCAACAAGCAGAATGTAAACAAAGGACCCGCCATGTTTAAAACACAGCCGAGAGGCAATGCTCCGAAATAATATCAGCATATAATAACGAGCCATGGTCAACCCGAGCTTAAACAAACCTTGTCGTCTTCTTGAACAGCCATAAAGCCGAGAGAAGAGCAGATTCTTATGGGTTACGAGCCCATAAGCGCGAGCGCGAGCGCGAGGTTTCGCTTCTCGCTTATGCCCGCGTGCGCGTCAATGTTTGAAATAACAAAGTTCTTAACCTGGACTATTATAAACTCGGAATGACGGAGTTACTCTCTAACGAGAGAATAATGACGGAGAGGCTGCATGTACTGGTGAAGATTAAAGACACAGATGAGAGGTTTGCACAGACGGGGCTCTATTTCGTATTGTTTTTGAACCTAAATAAGGCATACATGTCTGCTGTGTGTAGTTTTTCTGTAATTTGGTAACATCGGAGACTGTGTGGGGCTGTATGCTCATATATGCTGCATTTATTTATTTATTTGATAATCGCGGACCGTAGGCTTTTTTGCATCATTGATCTGCAGTTATAATCAGATCATGTTCAGTCAGTAATGACATTTTTACACCAATGTTTATGTGTATAATAAAAAAAATCTGTTTTGTGAGAAGTGTTTCCCGTATGATTTGTGAACGACCCATAAAGCATTACTGTAGACTTTTCCTCGAGCGAAAATGACGTCGACAAACTTTCTGTCGTACACCACGCCCACCAAAAGAGTACCCTTTTGCAGTGGAAACGCAAGCCTGATAAAGGTGACCCGTACCGACCCGTACCGTACCGTACTGTATCACTCAGTGGAAACGGGCCATAATGGGGCTAGTGAAAGTCTCCAGTCAGTCTTGGGGAACAGTATTGGGGAAAGCTACTTTTAAAAGTAACCCATTGAAATCGTGCATTACGTCTTTGAAAAAAAAAAAAAAGATTACTTGCTACTTTTTTATGGAAAAAATAATCCATTATGATACGTTTGTGTTACTTGAGTTACTTTGGAAAAGTGTTACCCTAAATACTGGTCTTAAATAAGTTGGCAGAACAATTTAAAAAACACTTTCAAAAGTGCAGAGATTACACAGTAGGGTATAAAAAGACTTTAATAATACTTTATTTTAAGGTGTTCTCGTTCTAAAAAAAAGGTTCCATACAGTTCATTCATGTTGTCTTAAATTTACAAATATATATACATAAATATAAAGTTAATTTAACAAATTTAGGTGTTTTTTCAGTATTATTGGGTTGTGGCTGAAAGGGCATGCGCTTTGTAAAACATGCTGCAATAGTTGGTGGTTCATTCTGCTGTGGCAACCCCTGATAAATAAGGGACTAAGCCGAAGGAAAATGAATGAATGAATATAAGTGGATTGAACATAAAAAAATTAAGTTGTCTCAAGAACATATCAAAAATTGTTTTGTTTCAGCTGATTTTAAATAAGTAGTTTGAACACGCAGCCAAAATCTTTTTTTGAGTGTATAGAAACTACATGCAACTAACACTAAACCTAACCCACATTTTAACCTCAACCCAAGCTCATTCTGACAACGTAGTCCTAAGTACGTTTCTGGAGGGCGCGGAAGACGTCCCGGGAGATATGCCTTTTTCACTTTTTGTTTTCGGGAAACCACAAGAGACCACTGCATACGCTTTTTGAGATCTCAAAAGTCTCTCGAGTGCTGTCCGCGCCCGCTGTTCTCATGTAAACCCACCACAGGCCGTTGTCGACTAACTGTTCGACTGACTGACTGACTGACTGACCGACCAATCGACTGACCCAACCTCCTTCTTCCCTAAACCCAACCAAAATTTTATCGATTGACCCACCCACACACTACCCTAAACCCAACCAACAACTTTCAAAAAAGCAATCTAGAAAAAGATAAAAGCCCTCATCTAATTTTTACCACAATTTCAGACTTTACCGCATTCTCACCTTGTTATTTGCTGGTTTATTTTATTTTTTGGATTCTGTGTTTGTCCTACCTGCTTTGTAGAACCGATCCTCACCGGAGTCCACCGACATACACTGTGAGCTAACGGGCCAAACGGATTGCAGCGGTAAAGTCGTCCACACGGAGGCAATTGGTCAGTAGCGTTCATTTTAAAAATGTAACGCAGCCATATGTACATCTGATCACGTAATGTGCGATCTCCAGAAGCGTACGTGGGACTACGTTTTCAGAATGAGCCTGTGTTGTTTAACCCATATATTAAAGTACATTAATTCATTAATTTACCTTTGGCTTAGTCTCTATTTCAGAGGTCGCCACAGCGGAATGAACTACCAACTATTCTAGCATATGTTTTATACAGGCGGATGTCCTTCCAGCCACAACCCAGTACTAGGAAGCATATTAAGTACACACAATTAATAAATAAGCAGTAGTAAAAATGAATAGTTTAAAATAAATTAAAATATAGTTTAGCCATTTATTTTTTACAATAACTTAATTACTTGCATATGGCATCTATAGCAAAAAAAACCCCTCACAACATGAATTAATGAATTGATATGAAGTAACAACATCACTGTTGTGACGACATACTGAAATTCAAGGTGCCTTTCAGTGTCAGATAAAATGAAGATGATAATTTGTCTGACAATCAGATGCATGTCGTCCATTCTCGCTTGATTCTGCAGTGTTTATTTAGTGACTAAAGCCGTTAAGAAAGTCACTCAAGTGTGTGTCTTTGTCCTCTTTAGTCCTGCTATCTATTAGTTCTGCCTGCTAGAGGACACTAGGACTAAATCCACTCAATCAATGCCAAGTGAGGAGCCGAAAGCGTTGCACACACACAAACAAATGCTGCGATCACAAAATAGGAGTATTTATACAGAAAAATGTGCACTTTACCTTCAATAATGTGCTTCCTAGAAAGGCCTCGTTCAGTCTCAGCTCTTTAGAGAAGAAAGGAGACAAACATCAGAGAGCAATATTTCAGACAAAGTTCAGTCTTGCATACAAGGCACATATTTCTTTTGCAAGAATTTCTTACTCATCTTTTTTTTTCTTCAAACTCGCCTTTTTGCTAATGTTCCCTTTTCAACTTCAAATAAAACCCTGGCATGTTTAAATTCAGAATATTATTCATGAGAGAGGATTTGTGTGGAAGTGGGACAGGTCTTTTCTTTAGTCTTATCGAGCTCCGCAGCTGTACTTTTGCTCACTTTCTGCCAGAACACTTGCTCAGTGAGAAAATGCTGGGTCAGTGCTTGACCTGAACTGAGATTTATAATTGCGTTTCTGAAACGTGGGAATCCACAGATGTCGGCGTTGAGTGTGCTGCCATTTAAAATGTGCAACAGTGTGAGAGTTCTGAAATAAAAGTTGTCATGACAGGAAGTGACACGCACAATGAGTGAAATGACAGTTTACTCACTTTCCACCCCAGTAGAGCTTTGTGGTAATAACCAGACTGGACCGCCTTGAGAAAAGGAGGAAGGAGAGAGGGAGAAAAAGTTAGATAAAACTGGCACATAAATGTCCCAAAACAACTTACACAGCTAATCAATAATCCATATGTTTACTTGTGCAGGCAAAATTCAACATCAGCATGATTTTGTCTTGAAGTCAAGCTGCAGTCTTTCCAGATATTATACAGTTCAGGTACAGTTAAAGGTGATATAAGTTTTGTTGTAAAAGGTGTAGGACCAAGAAAAGTTTGTCCAATCAAAACATTCGGTCTGAATATTATGATAGGCTTACTGAACTGCTACATCAAATGATGTAATGCACAAGTACTTTTGAATATTATATTATACTCTCGCTGTGCTTAGGAGGTTTGTTTAAAATCAGCAATCTTCACTGCTTGAGATTCAGTATAAAGTGGGTCTTACAACAGACAAGAAACAATGCATTAAATTCCACTGTTCCACACCTGTCTTTAAAATATGGAAAAAATACCACAGTATTTTCAATGAAGTTTTAGTGCTCGCCTGCTGCATTTGCCTTTCATTTGTTTTAAGCTTGAACAACTAAATTAACGCTTAAGTCTATTTAAAGGGGTGGTCAAGGGTGTTTTTGAGGCTTGGTTGTGTTTATAAGATGTGAAGCAATGTGTACTCATGCTTCATTTGCAAAAATCATGTTATTTTTTTTCATATATCTTACTTTGATTCTATACTGCTACTTAGCTAACATGAAAACGACTATCATATTTCCTAGTTCCTCTGAAAGCCCGCCCTCAAGAGGCTCTGATTGATCAACTAACATAACATGTGCTGTGATTTGCAGATTGGCTCCACGTCACGAGGAAGCGTCACGTCCAGTTACGCCTTTAGAATGAACTGTGCCTCTGCTGTGTAAATACTGTCAGTCAGTGTAACCGTGTCCATGTGAGCCTGAATTAGACAGAAAATGAAGAGGACACAGCTGAACCTCATGCCTGCTCTGTAAAAGGAAATCTGACAAGTGTCTTTTATATATAAGTATGTGTACGTTGTTTGAAACATTCACATATCTTTTGCGAGTTTATTATTTGAGATGCAGAACGCACGGAAAGCAACCACAAAGAGAGACACTGCTGTGCTGTTAAAGATTGTGATTGTTTACAGGGGTTTGATGGATAAATAAGAATTTGTAGCTAAATAGCTAAATTATTAACGATTGCCAAATAGCATTTTCGTTGTCCACATCCTTGTATAAATCTTTACTACAACACACCGTTAACTCTAGAAACTATGCATGTAATAGATCAATGTTAACAAATAAAAATATTTTCATTTTGTGGCTCACAATCCACAGCTTCTTCTTCTTTGATTGGAACTGTTCCTTCTTTGAGGAGTTTTTAGCCGAATCCAGCACTGAACTGGGAAAGATTCTGGAAGCTGTCCTATGTCAAATGCTAGAGCTATATATCTTTTATAATTCTAGAACATAATTGTACATAATGTATTTTATAGTCCCCAAACTTCGTATCACCTAGGCTTTGCTATGCTAACTCTGTAAAAGCCGATGTCTCCCTTTGCATTGAACTTTGAGCAGCTTACACCCAGAGATGTTAAGTTCACAACGCTACATTATACATGAACTAAAGTTTAAAATATGATATCATAGTGGAGCACCCCTTTAACACACTCAACTTCAAAATGTATCTGAATGTTATGATCACTTTTTTTCTTTCCAATCCAGTGCAATTCGCAATTATTTTTCTTCCTTGCAGCACAACATTTGACCAAATTTACATCTGCTACAATATGTTAGATCTCTGATATTTAAAAATAGCTATGAGGATTTGTTGTTGTTTTAGTTCATAATATCACTATGTTGTCATTCATTCATTCATTCATTCATTCATTCATTCATTCATTAATTGTCATTCATTCATTCATTTTCTTTTCGGCTTAGTTCCTTTATTAATCTGGGGTTGCCACAGTGGAGTGAACCGCCAACTTATCCAGCACATGTTTTACGCAGCAGATACCCTTCCAGCTGCAACCCATCTCTGGGAAACCAATTGGCCTACCCAAATCACCTATTCACACGTCTTTGGACTGTGGGGGAAACAGGAGCACCAGGAGGAAACCCACGTGAACGGAGAACATGCAAACTACACACAGAAAGGCCAACTGACCAAGCCGAGGCTCGAACCAGTGACCTTCTTGCCGTGAGGCGACAGCACTACCTACTGTGCCACTGCGTCGCCCATCACTATGTTGTATTTCCACATTTAGTATTATCAGCAACAGTAGCAAGGGCTTCTACAGATGAAATCCTAGAACCGCCCCTGGTATTGTTCATTCATTCATTCATTTTCTTGTCGACTTAGTCCCTTTATTAATCCGGGGTCGCCACAGCGGAATCAACCGCCAACATATCCAGCATATTTTTTACGCAGCGGATGCCCTTCCAGCCGCAACCCATCTCTGGGAAACATCCATACACACACATTCACTACGGACAATTTAGCCTACCCAATTCACCTATACCACGTCTTTGGACTTGGGGGGAAACCAGAGCACTCGGAGGAAACCCACGCAACCACAGGGAGAACATGCAAACTCCACACAGAAATGCCAACTGACCCAGCCGGGGCTCGAACCAGCGACCTTCTTGCTGTGAGGCGAACGTGCTACTCACAACGCCACTGTGGCGCCGTCCCTGGTATTGTATATGACATTATGCAAATACTGTAATAATTTAATTCACGAGCAAATGCAAAGTTCTGATGCCAACTGGAGTCTGATTAACACGTCTACATGCTGGATGAAGCAGAGCTACAGTAGCATCATCATCTAGATCTGTTAAACAGGACTCTGCAGAGACAGTGATGCCATTGCTCGCTTATGACACACGTGTGACCTTTGCCTGTAGCTGTTTTGGCAGTAATCTGCAGGTCTCTAAGAGCCGCTCTCATTTGCATTGTAAATGGGTGTAAATGAGCTTTCACTGGTGTGAACTCGCGCTGTGTCCTACATTCACCACATTCACGAAAAAAAAGGAGCTGCTATCCAAATTTTGGCTTTATAATATAATTAAGATACATTTTGAAGCAGAGAAGCGAGGTTGTGAAAATGAACAGATATATTATGCCAGATGTCATGAATTCAATGACTTGGTTTCACACCCGGTCGACGCTGTGTAGCAAACGATCATCTGGTGTTAAAAACACACAAACTTCACACCATCGCCTCTGAGGAGTGAGATGGTGAAAATGAGGTGAAAGAAAAGAGGGTGACACTTTAGATTACAGCCTGCAAATGACATAGTAAGTAAACCAAATTTACTGTGCGCTTTTTTTGGTAATAATATATTCAAAATGTATGTGTAAATACACAGGAATGACAACAAAGCTTAGGTTAGGGGATGACAATAAAAGATATGGGAAACAAGCACTTGCAAACATGTACAGTCTGTAAATATGTAGTCTCCCATGTAAATACAAGGAAAAATAGGGGGGGTATCAGTTGCATTTACACTGTAACATCAGGAAAATAAAAAAGCTCTGTAATAATTACAATTTCAATTGTAATCAACAATTTCTTGACCCCTTTTTAAATTAACGTTTCTATATCCTCTACTTTTTGTTATAACTCAATTGTGTTCAGCATTGCACATTGCTGGAAGAATTAATTTAATGTTTCAAACATTTATAAATAAATCGCATTTAATTGACAAATTTACAGACATATATAAATTTGTTTTTTATTGTCATTTGATAAAACAATACATAAAACATAATTGTTAAATGTATAAATAAATAGATAGACTGACAAATAAAAAACATTTTAAAATTCATGTTTAATTAAAAATATACTTAGAATGTGTTTTTAAACTTATTTATTAATTTTAATTTTTATTAATTTACTACTTTTTATTGTTTGATTTATCAGCGTTTTACAACATGATTAAAACAAAACAGTTTTAAATTTGTTAATTTATTTATACCTTTTAAAAATATACTGTACATTTTTAAATGCATTGTTGTATTAAATGGCACAGAAAGCATGCCTATTTATTGTACATTTAAATATGGTTTATTTATATACATTTTTATGTTTGAATTTAATTGATCAATTCATTCTTCATTTTATTTTATCCCTCACTCTCATTCTTTGCCCTCTGATATTGGGAATGCAGAATGTAATTTAGGGTTGTACATTTCCCAAACCTTTCATATTGTTACCTTATACCTTACTTTGCCAGACCTACCTATTTATAAAAAATAAAAATAAAAATAAATGAATAAAATTTACAGTAAAAAAAAACGTTAGCCGTGGTTGCTGGAACACAAAATAAATGTCTAAATTTTGAGGTAAATTACCATATTTTGTAAAAAGATTTAGTCATGCACCGATGTTATGCACTCATTCATTCATTCATTTTGTTTTCGGCTTAATCCCTTTATTAATCCAGGGTCGCCACAGCGGAATGATCCGCCAACTTATCCAGCATTTTTTTTACGCAGCGGATGCCCTTCCAGCCGCAACCCATCTCTGGGAAACATCCACACACACTCATTCACACTCATACACTACGGACAATTTAGCCTACCCAATTCACCTGTACCGCATGTCTTTGGACTTGTGGGGGAAACCGGAGCACCCGGAGGAAACCCACGCAACCACGGGGAGAACATACAAACTCCACACAGAAATGCCAACTGACCCAGCTGAGGCTCGAACCAGCGACCTTCTTGCTGTGAGGCGAACGTGCTACCCACTAGGCCACCGTGGCACCTGTTATGCACTCTAATGTGCATAATTAAACAAAAAGAACCCCAGTCAACAGCCAATCAAAAAAGCATAAAAAGTGTCATGCAGGGAATCCTGGGAAAATGAATTTATGGTTATTCACCGTATATATGAAGGAAACTTACTTTTAAACAGGTTACATGTCTTTACCATTCATTACTGTAAGGTTTTTACCATTGAAATCACAATTCATACAAAATTAATGGAATTTAATGCATACTTTTTTAGTAATAATGCAGTAATAATGTTATTGCAAAAAAGTAAGCAGTAAATTAAGTTCATTTACTTTGCATGGGCTTTGAGGGCTGTAATCTAAAGAGATACAGGACAGAAAATGAATGAAAGGAAAGAGAAATTCAGTTATGGGGGAAGTGTGGAAATAGGAATTAGTAAAAGAGAAATGGAGAGAGAGAGTGAGTGAAAGAAATGAAATAGTGATAGAAAAGTAAATCATTGAAAGACATAGTGAGGGCAAATTAGTTCTTTAGCGTAGTGTCTCTGCTTTGTTCATTAAAATAAAAGATCTCAGGAGTCACTTCATATTTAATGTACATCCATCAAACATTTACGGATGAGATCAATCCAGATGTGTTCATGAATTTTGATTGGGGTCATGGGATATTCAGACACTCACTGATGATGTGGTGAATGCTGGCAGACAGCTGGGAATAATACTGAGAATACAGAGATCTTAGAAGGTTCTGAATGTTATAAAGATGGACAGATTCAATTAGTTTGGGCACAGACTAGATCTAATCACGAAGCAGCAATTCTAAAACACTACAATTAAATCAAATCCGTCTGATGAGATGTGTTGTGTATCAAGGAGAGGGTAGGAGAGACAGTAAGGCAATTTTATGAATCACTCTAACATGAATAATATAAAATTAATGTTTATGAAAAAAAATTCAATTCTCAATAGCTTTAAATTGTAAAAAAAAAAATTAAAAAAAAATTAAAGCTTCCAAGAGCACAAATCTTAAAATGTCATTTATTTCTGACTTGGCACTGAATCTTCAGCAGCAATTTTTTTCAGTCTTGAGTCTTGAATTAACTCTAAAATGCTTGTTTGATTTTGTGTTAGTGCCAATACTAACAGCAGCTGTGCTGCTTAAAGGAATAGTTTACCCAAAAAAGAAAATTCATTCATCATTTACTCTCTCCTCACTTGTTCCAGACCTGTATGAGCTTCTTTCTAGTGTCGAATGTTGGAAACCTGTAGCCATTGACTTCCATTGTATTTGTTTTTCCTACTATAGATGTCAAGGGCTTCAGCCTTCTTTAAAATATCTTGTTTTATAATAAGCAGTCGTAAGGAACTTTATACGCTTTTAACTACTTGAGGGTGAGTAAAAAATGAGTAAATTTAAATTTTTGGGTGAACCATGCCTTAATACTTAATATTTTGTGGAAATAAATATATAATTTACAAAAAACAAATAAATATAAATATATATATATATACCTTTTTTTTCGTGAATCTGATTGGCTGATAGCCGTGTAATATTCTGCAATCTCAGAACTCGTATAGCCTCCTCACCCATCGGTATTACTCCGCCCATATAGTGACAGCAGATCAATAAACTCACTACAGTTTGACAAATATTGCAGCTGCTGAACAACATAATGTACTTTTGAGGCTTTTTTAGGCAAGAATGTAGCTGTTTAGATTGCAACTTTGCTGTTTATTTATATGGATAGTGTCTATTTTAAACATTTAAAATGTCGGCGGAGAAGAGCAATGATGGTTGACGTTGCCCATCCACAAAGTGGTGACAGAGATCGCATAATAAACCCTTAGAGGATAAAAGGTCGCCGTATTTTTAAGCTACATCTCATCAAAACATTATAAAATTGGTGAGTGACATTCTAAGATGATCTCTCTCTTTTTATGTTGCAGTGCTGTATTTATACCATAATAATTGTAGTGTATTGAGTGTGTGATGGGACATCAGGAATGTATGTGATATCAGGAATGTATGTATTTTGTGTTGACCACTCTTTGTATAACCCTGAGGCCATCTGTTTGTTTCTAATGCGTCTCCTGTTTTTGTTACTGCAGACTAGTTCAGTGAACAGAAAGAAAGAAGCAATGTCCGTATGTGTTTAGCAATTTTCCTTATCGCAAACACAACAGTAATCTGGTAGTGTTTGCGTTGCTTTGGCTTTTCAGCTTTAATTATTGTGACATCCCGATTGCAAAAGAGAAATACTGGGAAATATGGAATAAAATCGCTGTCATAAATATTTTGTAAGCAAACAAAATTCACGCATCACTATAAAAACGTAAATCAAAACGGAAGGTACCTGTAATTTTACGAGAGTACAATTACACTACTTCTACTACAAGAGTACGAAGACAGATACAACATTTTCTTTGTCTGTTTGTAATCGACTTATAAATTTACGGTGGGTGTACTTTACAAACAAGATGACCTGATTACGAGTATGAATCATAAAGCAGCACTCCACTGTCAAAATGACATCACCGCTGTCATAGGCATTAATAAACAAGCGAGAGCCATCGATCACAATGGTGTGCTTGCATGATGAGATCCTGAATCCTGACCAAAGGAAGCCTGCCGAGCAAAATGGCTGGCCACTTGAGCTTCCACACACCGTCTCAGGTAAGATTTTTGTCACTCCCTCTTTGAGAAATGTCCGTCTTGAGCTGTAATAAAGGTTGGGACTTCATGAGGTTAATTTTTGTTGTGTTTCTTGGACATTTTACAGAATCAAAATTGAGAATGCTGATGTCATTTTGACAGCGGAGTGGTGGTTTTTGATTCGAACTCGTAATCAGGTCATCGTGTCCATGGTGAAATGAAATTTCTTCTTTGTAAAGTACACCTACCATAAATGTGTAAGTCGTATACAAACAGACAAAGAAAATGTCGTGTCTGTGTCTGTTCTAATCACACATTTTGGAATTGTACTCTTGTAAAATTAAGAGTACCTTCCGTGTTCCTTTATGTTTTTATAATTACAGATGTGTGAATTTTATTTACTCACAATATATTTATGACAGCGATTTTATTCCATAGGAAATGTCTCTAGACTGGTGGTATTTAATGCCTTATAATCATGTCAGCAAAATTACTTGTTTTGTCATCACTTTAGACATTACGCTAGAGAATCATGCATATATTAGCTCTAAAGTGATGATGGTGAACTAGTAACTGTTTCTGCCCTTCGGACATCAGCTGCAGATGTGAAGGAATGACGGAAGAAAGTAATTTCTCATACAAAAGGATTTTTTGACTCTCTGTGTTTGATTTTCTTTTTTATACACACGATTATGCCATTGAACTGTTGCAGGGGCGCCGCTAGCAATTTTGGGCCCCATGAAAAAATATGAGGATAAACTCTTTGTCTGCAATGTAGTTATAGTGACATATGCATTTTATTATTGATTTTGTCCACTACTTATCAGTATTTAGTAAGAGAACAGCCATGACTGTAGCTAGCAGATGATTTATTGTTCAAATGTAAATGCAGTACAAAAAAAGAAACAGTAATCAAATATTCACTGAAAACTTTACATTTCTAAACACAAAACACCAATGTGTAACTATTTAAATAACTGTACTGCAATAGTGTCTCATACAATGAGCAATACACTTTGATTGAGGATTTTGCAAGCAAGAAGGCCAGGCGTTTAGCACTTGGAATTTAAGTCACTGTCAGGTTAATCAACAGACCGTTTCAAATGTATTTATGTTGTGTTTATTTGGTTTGCAGTGTGCTGGATTTTGCACTCTGTTAATATAAATTTGTAAAATTTTTTTGATTGCGGATTTTTCCCGCAAGAAGGCCAGGGTTTTGTCATTTAAGTAATGGTCCGTTTAAACAACATTTCTTGTTTATGGGTCTCATTGCAGTATAATTTTGTGTTTTATTGATTTAGTGTATAGTGTGTCATTTGGGATGCAGCTAATGAAATAAATTATCAAAATACCCAATAATGCCATGAGTATAACCACATTCACCATTGGGAGGCGCTATAATCACTCTTATAGGATAATACTGCTTTCACAATTCAAAATAAATAAAGTTATCCAACATGTGCGCCCGATAGCTCTGCCCCTTCCTTTACGTGCGCCAAGCTGCAGTCGTTGAGTGCGTGAAGTGTCCATCATTCCACACTTCATTTTACTGACCGAATGAGTGCATCAGCCGGCTAAGTACAGTGCACTTATTATTCTTAAGAGTTTTCAGTGTGAACGCACTACTGACACTATTTATACTTCAAAATGGCGTAGAATAGTTCACAAGTATGCGATTTGGGATGCAGCTGATGTTAACCTCGAGGACATCGCTGCTTTGACAGTTTACCTGACGAGTGAAAGGAGGGGGGTGCAACTTGACAGTGACAGATGTGACAGACATGACGGGCAGATTTAAGCCGTATTTTTTTTTATTTCTAATAAATTGTTTTAATTGTAATTTAGAGATACATTCATAATTTATATTACATTATAATACTGTTATTAATTATAAAGCAGATCTCTGTGGGCCCCTAGAGTGCATGGGCCCTTAGAATCGTCCTAACTTTCCCCCCCTTAGCGGCGCCCCTGATGTATAAATACAATATCACACTCGTAGCAGTGCGATATGTCTGTATATTGTCACTGGTGGGACACTATGGCACTTGGCCGCCAACGCATGCCTCCCACCAGTCCCGAAACACAGCTATATCGAACTGCTACTCATTTGTTATGGCTCATATATGTATATATGTAACTAATTCAATTTGTGAAGCTTTAAATTTAAATTTAAACCGCTTTGAGTTTAAATTCAACCAACCAACCATATACTGATCCCAAACTTCAAAGCCTAGTTTACTATTGACTTCATTGTACAGTCAATGCAAGAGGGACATAACTCCCATTCAGATCATAGGGAGTTCTGTGGTGTGCTGAGCTGAGATATCAAGCATTATTCTGTAATTACCATTCTAAATACATTAGAATCCAGTAAGCAGTGTGACAGAACTTTGTTTTCATCTTTTCATGTTTAATAACTTTCCCCGACTCCACAGATAATGTGGAAACTGCTGTGAATCTTGCAGCGAACAATAAATCTCGCTTCAAGAGACAAATCAGCTGAATAATTTCTCAAAGTCAGCAAAAGCACTGTCATTCCAGAAGTTATGGCAATCACAGTGGGTTAGCATCCATTACCATAGCAACAATTCAATAATGCACTAGTTTGCTGGCTACAAACTGACACAAACTGAACATCATCCTAGAAATAAAAGTTTATGTGTGTAATGAGATGTAACCGGATCTAGCAGGTACACAATAGAAGTACAAAAATAACACATAAAAAGCTTCACTTTCACTCGATTTATGTTTGCTTCTCCATTTTCTTATAAAGTGACTCGGATGGATTTGACACACATACAAATGAGCCGTACCTCCAGCCCTTCTTTTTGATGATGTTTCCCAGTATGACTTCAGCTCTGTAACAGACCGAGAATTTAATGATGATTCATGGAGCAAAGTGAATTCTGGGTAAAGTTGTTGATGCTGAGTCACACTCACTTTCCAGCAGCGTACACCTCTGCAGTGTCAAACAGATTCACCCCGCTCTCATACGCTATAGTCATCAGCTGCTCCGCAACCTGCAATACACAACAAACAACAACACACACAGAAAATCAGAGACAGATGGGTCATTGTCCTGAGGAAACCTTGTTGGTGTGAAACTGTTGCTTTTCAGGAAATGGGTCAGACACTTGTATGCAGTGGTGGATAAAGTACACAAATCAAGTACTTCAAGCCTAATGATTATTCCAGTATAGTAACTCCTTAACTCCTTTTGACTTTTGAGTCAAAATACCAAAAAAAATATTGTAAACTTTGCTTAAAATAAAAAAACTAAAATAAAATGCATAAAATGAAATTATTGAAATTTTAAATGGCATTATAAGCATTTTTTTTTACCAAAAAAAATCATTAAAGTATTAATACTTTATCAAATAATTTTATAACAGCTTTTTTTATATTTAATGGCATTTAAATTGCATATTCGATCCGAACCATTCTAGTTGAGGTAAAAAAAAAAAATATGAATGACGCTGTTATAAAATTCATAAAACACTGACAGATTTAGTTGTTTTGGTAATGTCAAGTTGTCAAGACAAAGACAAGTTATGATGTTTGTTTATGTCAAGCTGTCATAACAAAAGCATCTCAAACAATGTCATCTTTGACTCTAAGCAAATGACACTTAATGGCAGTTGTCATAAGCATGTATAAAATCTTTTTCATTATCACGACATGTCATGTCTTAAAGGTACAGTAAGTGCATGTCTTCAGAAACATTTTTTGTTGTCCTGGTTGAAAGTCTCTTCACATTCCTATAGTACTGATTAAAGTAAATGAAATAAATGTATTTATATGTATTTTTATATTCTGGGTGAAATATAGTCGGGCCGACATTTGCCATAATTTTGATAAGTAGCCCTGTCTGTCAGCAAATGTAGATTTGCACCCACGGCGCATCTCTTCATGCAGATCCACCACTAGCGTGTGCACCTGTGCAAACGAGGCAGTCACAGTCGTGGTAAAAACAAATGCTGAATCAAAACTTTTAAAATCCCAAATCAATATTTGAGTTACTTTTGCACCCTTCAGGAAGGATGACACCATGGCTGAGGTATTTTTTTAAGACAGGTAATGTTTTGTTTTAAAACCCTTTCAGTCATGCTAAACATATGTAGATTTTGTTGTTTTATGAATGGTTTATATGCACAGAAATGTTCAACCCAGGCTCATTGTGAAAACATACCTCTACATACATTTCTGGAGACTGTCAAATACGTCCCGGAGCTATGTTTTTTTTTTTTTTTTGCAGTTTTAGTTTTTGCAAATCCACGAGAGGTCGCTGTTTTTGCTTATTCAGATCTCAAATTGTCCTTTGAGACTGCCGTTCGCACCTGCTTTTCTCTTGTAAATCCACCAGAGGCCGCTCTCAACTAACTGTTTGACTGACTGAATGACTGACTGACCGATCGACTGACCCACCCGCCCCTTCCATAAACCCAACCAATAGTATTCTAACAAGCACAGATTGACCCGCCTACCCACTTCTCTAAACCCAACCGACAAATTTAAAAAGCAATTCAGAAAAAGAAAAGCTGCCGTCTGATTTTTACCATGTTTTTACCACATTCTCACCCTGTTATTTACTTTATTAAATTTTTTTGGCTTCTGTTTTTGTCTTACTCGCTTTCTGGAACCGTTCATCACCAGACTCGAACCCCGTTGTCATGGTCATCTCCTCTCTGCATCCCAACCCCACCAACGTACATGGTAAGCTAACTGGACAAACTGGTAACAGCCAGAAAGCGAATCATAAGGAGGTAAGCGGTCAGCTGGTAAGCACAAAAAAATATAAAAAAATATAAAATGCAGCCATACGTAATTCTGGCTACATAATTCACCACCTCCAGAAACATATGGGGGTACGTTTTTAGAATAAGCCTATGTTGGAAATGTTGTTCAGCCACTGAAAACTTCCGGCGAAAGATTGATGTGATTATTTAATTTCATAAGGGACCTTTTAGAGCATCGATAATGTAGATTTTTATTTAGTTTAGCAACAAAACATCAGTAAATAACGCTATTCCGCCTAGTCTGCTTTACTGAGCTGAAGATGGTTTTATATTCATATCATGGTTCATTTTTGAACAATGACAACCTGTGATGCGCTCCCTATGTTGTTTACTATGCTACTTTGAATGTTCGATCTGAAAGAGCATGTAAGTATGGCTCAGTAATAAGTGTAATTTCCTTACAGTCATTGGTAATTCCTGCACGCCAGCGACCACCCACTATTTCAAGCTGGCAAATGACATGAACTAGTGGGTTGTCTGTTCTCCTGTCATAGTGTGTCAGGAGGCGTGGCTTTGGACGGCAGGGGAGGGACTGTGTTTCAAATATATTATGCTAACTGGTTAGCATTTTGGCAGATCACCTTCTGCACCTTTAATCTTATGAACACCCCTTCCAGTATAGTGTAACTTGGAGTATTAGTTCAGTAAAAATTAACTCCTTTATAATTTTACTCGAATTATATTACAAGAGCTAATTTTACTTGAAAAGATATTCTTTGAAACCTAAAAAGTCTGTCTGAAGTGAACGTACTGTACATTATTATGTCACTACTTTCCAGAATCACTGCATGCAACTACTGTTTGACTGTTCCTGTCATAATTACTCTTATAAAAGAAAGTGTGTGGTGAGCAAAACTTTGTTCCATCTTCATATTGAGTTTCTTTAACCGCTTTGTTCTGGTATCAAATAGATATTTATGGTTTATGATCTGATTAAGGTTTGTTATAGGTTTAGTGCTACAACTAGGTACAAATGTTAGTTAATTGTTAGACAGGATCAACAGTGTTAATTGCAGATGTATTTACAGAAATTAAGGTAACACTTTTTATTTTAATGGTCCGTTTGTTGAATTTAAGTTACATTGCATCTACATGCCAACTATTTCTCATTAGATTATTAGTAGACGGTTGGGGTTAGGGTTAGTGTAAGTTGACATGTACTTGCAAAGTTTCTTATAGTCAGTTAAATATCGGTTGAATGTCAGTTTTAACAGATATTAAGCAGACAGTCTACTAATATTCAAATGGACCATCAAAATAAAGTGTGACTGAAAGTAATTATAGATAATGAATCATCTATTACAGGCATGTCCACACTCGGTCCTGGAGGGCCGGTGTCCTGCAGATTTTAGCTCCAACTTGCCTCAAAACACCTGCAAGGATGTTTCTAGAATGCCTAATAAGAGCTTGATTAGCTAGCCCAGGTGTGTCTGATTGGGGTTGGAACTAAACTTTGCAGGACACCGGCCCTCCAGGATCAAGTTTGGACACCCCTGATCTATTAACTTTCAGGCATTGTATAATATAAACACAATGAACTTCATGCATCTATACAATATGTACATGGTATCAAATGTTTATTGAAAATGTTAATCGCATAAATCAACCAGTGTATCGAATTTGGCTTGATGCCTGCTAAGTTTTGTAATATTCTAAATTATGTCTTCAATTTTAAGTTCCCTCTAAACTTTTCTTATGGGAATCCATAATTACATTTCTCCCTGTCAAGTTCAACAAATCTCCAAGCTCATCAATAAAGAGCTACTCATGCAGGAAGGTGACCCTCGGCACAAAGACAGAGATGAAAGAGAGGAATGGAAAAATGCCAAAAAGCATATTAAAGATAAGCTAACTGATCAAGAGCACAGCTTGCGATGATGCTACACTAATAGGTGGCAACCTAGAGGTCAATGGCAACATTTACACAGTCAGTGTTTTGAATTGACATGAAGAAATAGGTGAAAATCAAAAGCCATTTTAATACTGTCCTCAGTATTTGATGACTGGTGCATCTGCCCTAATGGATTCATTCATTCATTTTCCTTTCGCTTAATCTTTATTTCAGAGGTCGCCACAGTGGAATGAACCGCCAGCTATTCCAGCATATGTTTTTACACAGCGGATGCCCTTCCAGCCACAACCCTGTACTGAGAAACACCCATACACACTCATTCACTCACACACACACACACACACATATACAATGAGGCCAATTTAGTTTATTCAATTCCCTCATGTCTTTGGACTGTATGGGAAACCGGAGCACCTGGCGGAAAATAACACACCAGCACATGGATAACATGCAAACTCACACAGAAATGCCAACTGGCCCAGCCAACACTCAAACTTTTTGCTGTGAGGCGACAGTGCTAACCACTAACCAACTGCCTTGGATCCCTTCATACATTAACTTTCTTTTCGGCTTAGTCCCTTTATTAATCTGTGGTCACCACAGCAGAATGAACCGCCAACTTATTCAGCATATGTTTTACACAGCAGATGCCCTTCCAGCTGCCACCCATCACTGGGAAACACTCATTCACACACATACACCACAGACAATTTAGCTTATCCAATTCACCTACACCACATGTCTTTGGACTTGTAGGGGAAACCAGAGCACCTCGAGAAAACCCATGTGAACACGGGGATAACATGCAAGCTCCATAAAGAAAAGCCAACTGACCCAGCCACCGAGGCTCGAACCAGCCACCTTTTTGTGACAGTGCTTGTTTTTGAAGATTAGTGCCTGCAGCCTTACACAACAGTCATCCAATTCATGTGAGGCTGACAATAAACCCGTCTGGCTTTATTCTGTATCTTTAAAACAACCCCCTGCATGTATTTTATCCCTAATATAATCTGAAATAATAAAATAATATATGTTGATAATCTTAACCTAATAAGTTTAAAGAGATTTGCTCATTACTAGACTACCTGGCACAAAAACTTTTAAATACCACACAAAACATTGTTCTAAGGCATAATCGTTTAATTATTTAATTAAACACAAAGAAAACTAAAATGGCTGAATGGAGCATACACTAACCTGCCTATATTTCAGTCACAAAATTACTGTTTTCAGTCAAAAGCAGTGGTGTGACAGAGAAGCTTATATGAATGTGGATGTAATATATGGATGTATTCACTGATGGTCAAGATGGTATAAGTACTTCAGAGAGCTATGTAATTATATATGTGATTAAAAATAAAAATAAAAAAATGCCTTGAAGTACTTTATACCTTACTTTAAAAAAACACATGAAATGCTTTGGGCCATTCTGATTCAGATTTTATCATTTAGCGTTTAATGCGGAGTCAAAAATACAACAATCTAATAAAATAAAATAAAACAGTGGCTATCCAGTCAGAAAATGGCCAGATGTAAACAGCCCCATAGTAGATCTGGTTCTAGAGGGGTCTGGATGCTGACCAGATGCAGATGTAAGCTGAGCTGCATGCAATGATATTAATGTGCGCACCCAAACCCAACTCCTAACCCTACCCCTCACAGTGACATCACTGGCTCCGTTGAGCGCATTGTGTCTGACATTACATCTCTGAAATATGCAGTCTCAGCTTACCTATGCAAGTCTGCATATAGATACTATTGCCATGTTAGCATCACCAGCTGGAGTGCCTTTTGACAGGTAATTAAATGCTAAATGATAAAATCTGAATGTTAAGTTAATAAAAACTAGCTGGTAACACTTAATAATAACTGCACTCTTTAATTAATTTATTTAGCATTAGCAAAAAGTTCATTCATAAATTGTTCAGCAGTTTAGTAAGCATTAGTAAGCAGTTTAAAAATACAGCCACAAATGCCGAATTCATATAAACTTAATGATTAATGATTGTATTTTCATAGTTTCTTAATGACAAATTTGAAATAACTAAATTAAATAAATTTACAAACCAAACTGAAATGAGTAAGTAAATGATTAATAAACCATTCAAATTAACATTTATATATCCTATTATTCAGGCATATACTAATACATATACTTTGTATGTTCCTCGCAGGTGGAACGATCTTCCCATTCCAACTCGGAGCACCGATACACTAATATCCTTCAAATGACAACCAAAAACCCATCTTTTCTGAGAACACCTGAACCCCAATGAAAAAAACACCCATGGGAAGCATTTTCCCTCTCTCCTTCTCTCTCTCTCTCTCTCTCTCTCAAAAAAAATCCTACTTTAGCACTAAATTCTCTGAGCACAAGCAAGTTGCCTTAACTAGCACTTCTTGTATGTATTGCCTCTTCTTGTTGAATCGCTGAATACCTCCTCAATTGTAAGTTACTTTGGACAAAAGCGTCTGCTAGGTTATTAAATGCAAATGTATGTTAATAAATGCTTTTTTAACACAACTTCATGCAGTCCTCTGACCTAATCTGAAGTTAGGACTATTTATGCTTTATAAACCCCTTATACACTTGGCTAAATGTAAATGAATCCAATTTTATAAATCAGATAGCTATCCAATCACAGATAACAAGTCAAGCGACCAGGTATAAACAAAATGTAAATGTTTTGAGGCCATAACCTATTGTTGTCCAACAGACTGTGAGGAAGGCCTCAAAAATGAATAATACTTGTGTAAAAGGAATATTTATTATTGGTGTTCATTTCAGCTGAGAACTGCAGAAAATTTGATGCATTCATATATTTTGGGAGCAAAAATGCTGGTCCATTTTTCCCATAGGACATAAAGTAAAGCTCAAATATAATGGCTGATGTTTAAACACATCTCTGTGTGAGGAAGAACTGAGAGAAGAGCAGTTTTCACAGTCTGAAGACCAAGATTTAACACAACGTCAACTCTAGTTCATTTAACAGAAGCCTCTTAACACTTCCTTTAATCCTCCTCCTACTACTTCCACACACCGTCCAAGACTGTTACTCACACAGAGCGCTAACATAAAGTCCTGATTCAGACGTTGCCCTCTGACACCCCAATGCCGCAGAGAAAGCAAATCCCTGATGACGGCAGAGAAACAAACTGCCTTGTCAGTCTTCGCTGCGAGTCCAGTCAGATCCACTCAGCCGACAGTTCGCTGAGTCATTCTGCTCAACACTGGATGTGTGCCTGTTTAGGATGGGGTGACGATTCCAACATCTCATGCTTTATCTCTTGACAGACATTACAGAAAGGCAGGGGCTGTTTGACCGTAGAGACTAAAGGTCATTTTAACCCTTCCATCGAGGACAGCAGGCTGTTTTATATAAACTTACATGCCCTCAGAAACAAATTATCATCCTCACTTGTCCTCTGGGTGGACGTGACTGTCCCTTCCACAACATCTGCGTCTGTGCTCTTGTACATTTTACGCAACTTCTAGAAAAACATGTCAGAGTCTTTTTTCATCATGTGCATTCACAAACACACAATTCAGAGTATCTGCCATCTGCAGGCTTTTCTTGTCACTTTTCTTCTCTAGTTCATACTTTCATGGCTTCAAGTACAGGTTGCGAAGACAATAACAATTCTCACTTACTTCATCTGAAATCTGCCCTCCAAATGTCACCCAAGTGCCTGAAAAGGAAAAAGGAAAAGAAATATTAAGTGCCGTTCAAGGGTAAATTGTGATATTTCTTACAGAAGCACTTCTGCCTTATTTAATGGTTATTTGATTATTACTTGAAGCAAAAGGTCTAGGACCTGAGAAAATCCACTCATTTGTGTGTGCTGTATTGTCATATCATCCTCCACAAACAGCTACTATGTAATTAAGCAGCCAATTCTTGTTTAACCTTTAATATGTTTCTTTTTTTTAATGTGCAGTGCCACTGAACATGCAGATTGCGGACAGTTATGCTAAATGTGAGAACAATGCTGCAAATAAGTGGCCAGTTGTGCCATATTTAGCTCAGGCAAGAGTTAAAAGCCCATTTTTAATGGATTGTTCACCTACAAGTGAGAAACTCCTATTAATAAAGTCTCCCCTCAAGCTGTTCAAGATGTAAGTGACTTTTTCCCTTCAGCAGAACATCAATAAGGATTTTTAGCTAAAACAGTGGTCCCTGATGATCTATTACATAGAAGTCAGTAGAACTTTGTGAAGTAAAACAAAAATGAATATGTATATATATATATATATATATATATATATATATATATATATATATAT
>CAIGQQ010002480.1:3598144-3624923 GCA_903798035.1 Danio albolineatus
TATATATATATATATATATATATATATATATATATATATATATATATATGATGATGCATTGGGATCAGTTCTAGATCACTAAACATTATAACTTTTAATCAACAGCCTTGACAAAAAAATATGTTTTAATCAACGCTGTCTCATGGCAATTCATAACTAAATCATATACAAATATCATAAAAACTTTAACTTAGATGTAATGTCCCATTGATGTTGGCTTTATAATAATTTGAGAGATTTAATTTGCACATATGTGCATAATTCAGTCCATAAACATAAAACAAGTGCAATTCACATGAAATCCTAATGAAAATGTTCTGAAAATGTCCTAAAACTGTCACAAACATAAATGTATATTTTTTATTTATGTAATAAGCAAACTTGACGAGACTTTGACCAGTTCCATCAATAAAGAAGGAAAAACACGCATTACACTTACAGGTTACATATATTGCAATGAAAACAACAGGTTTAACAGTAAAAAGCTAGAGTATATTAAAAAAAAATAACTTATCTCCATTTCTCAAGAGCTAAAGGTCACTTGCGTATTACTGCCTCAGTTCCTTTTATGCAGCTTCTACCATCCACTAAACTAAGTTTCCACTTTTACATCTAACATTTACATTTAATTAGATTGGAACATTTAGATGTATGATTTATATTAAAATCCCACATTCGGAATATTAACTCAACCCCAAAAGACTATAAAAAAAGTAACATTGCAATCATTATTACATCAGTAGCGCAATCTCTCCTAAACTGCTATCAGCCTAATTACAGTGTCACTCCACCTGAATTATAGATCTGCAGCGTTTAGCCAGTTACTCCAGCAGTAGGGATCTACAACGGAGAAGCTTTACCAATTTCTAACAGCTGCAGATTCAGAGCAAATACTCTAAAGAGCTGTAAATCCAGGCCAGCAGAACAGAAGTTACAAGCTCAGCCAATGGAGCTTATAAATAGCAGCTGCTGTCTGACTCAGAGATGTAATGCTGCTGTGCTCTGACAGTGGAGAAAACCCCAAATTTACAGCATATTGCTTATGAAGCACTAAGATGTTGGGAAATGTTCTCATTCTCTCTGAGGATGTTAGGCTTTGAGTTTTAATGAGGAACGGAGATCTATTTTAGTTCAGGGAATTTTCACATAGCTTTAATCCTGCCCACTCACTCAGTGCTGCAGTGAGGTCAAGTAAAGCTGGCCTATATTTAAAAACACTCTACTACAAAATGATGCTGACATCAGCAACCACCTTCCCATTTCAAGATGTTCCAACAGGGGGATTCAGAAAAAGAAATGCAGTGATGTATGGCATTTTGTACCTGTAAGAGCATTGTGGCATTTGAAGTTGTGACACTGAATACAAAAGGAAATACTATGAAGAATACTATGAAAGACAATTACAAGATGGAGAAGAATGACAAAAGTGTCAAAACATTAGATCAAATGACTAATTCTGTCATATTCTGATGACATAAAACAGTTTAGGATGATGAATGTATAGAAATGTAAGTCCTTATACACTGATAAAATTTCCTAATAGGAAGCTGTCAGTGGTGGAAAGTAACTAATTACAAATACTCAAATTACTGTAATTGAGTAGTTTTTCTCAGGAATTGTACTTTTCTAAGTAGTTTTAAAAACGTGTACTTTTATTTGACCGAGTCTGTTTAGATGCCTGTCACTGATGAGAAGTTGACAGATGTTTACTGTATAATGACCGAAATGCCCTGAACACCCAGCAAGCACAAGACGTCAACATGACGTCAGATTGATGTTGTACCCTAACATCATGGGGACACTGCATTTTGTCCAAAAATGAAAATCAGGGTGACGTCAGAACTCAACGTCAGGCCAATGTCAATGTCCAATGTCTAACGTCCAACCTAAACCCAACCAAATATAAATGTCTACTGATGTTACAACTTGACGTTGACGATATTTCAACTTGACCACTATCTATCAGACGTTGGATTTTGATTGCCATAATTGATGAATAAATGTCAGTATTTGACATCAATTTGACGTTGGTTTAAGATGTTTAACTCAACATTGGATTTTAGTCGCTTTCCAACACAACCTAAAAATCAACCAAATATTAACGTAATTTGACGTCATTACTGGACATCAAAATAAGGTTGTCCTGTAACGCTGGCTAGACATTGTATTTTGGTCACCTGACAACAACCTAAATCTAACCTAATATTAACATCATATGATGTTGTGCCCCTGCTGAGCAATAACTAAATGCACTACAGAATGTTATGTTTACACTCACATGCACAAATTACAGGTAAATGCATCAGCTTTTCACAACGTAATACTCACTACTCTTGAGTACTTTTGAAAGGTCTACTTTTTACTCATACTTTGAGTAGTATTTACAACAGACACTTTTACTCAACTTGCACTACATTCTTCGACCACTGGAAGCTGTTGACCACTATGTGATAGATTCATTCAGATAAACTCCTGGCAAAGGGTCAGTCTCAAGGGGGAAGAAGACTTTTTGTAAAATGTAAATTTGTCCCCTCACACTTTGTCATTTGACACTTGTGTTCAAGATACATTGAAATTTTCTCAAAGGATTGTATTAAAATGCGCGCATGATAAAGCTGAATGACATAAGATGTTCACATTTCCAATGGCAATCAGTCACTTGTGTGTCAGTTATTCCCTAGCATACACCCACCTTGCACGCTGGCAGTATAAGTTGGTGTTGTGGTTTCTGATTTGTCTTGCACAATACTCACCAATAAGAAACTCTGTCTATTGTTCTTGTTGCATGTAAGAATACATTAGCTATCTATCTGAGAATGTTAGCGACCTAAACAAAAGTAAACTTATATTGTTAGTGTGTAGGATCTGCAAACTGTGACATGCTTTTCAGGTCAGCTCGATTAAAGGGTTACTATGTTGAAATTCAACTTGTGGAAGATGTTTGGACAGAACTGTGTGCAGGTATAGTGTGTCCACGGTCATACTGGAGTGATACAGTATAAGCACTCTCTTTTTTTATTTTCTGATGTTAAAAACAGTATCTAAATTTGAGGCCCACCAAAACGTGATGTAGGAGTGTGATTATAATACCGTGATATTATGAAACCGTGATATTTTTATCCAAGGTTATCAGAGTCCTAAACTACAATAATTATGAATTGTGTAAGCCACTCCATAGCTTTTCTTAATCAAATCTCAATAAATACATTAACATAATTACAGATGTGGCCTGTTTTTCTATATTGTGTTTAACTTTAGCTGAGGGTAGAAATGTCACAATCACACTGATAAGAGGCAAGGTCACTTCATAGTGGACAAGAAGAAGGGGAAAAGGCCAGCGGGTCAGTGGCATATGCATGCGCTGTGCTAATGGCAAGAGCAGAGTTGTGAAAACAACGAATGAACTCTCACTAGAAGTCAGATATATGATGGGGGAAACAAAATGTCACTTATGGGAAGAACTGACAATGCTTTGAGCACTAAGTGTCCTCTCCACACAGACAAACAGCGGTTGACAGGCAGAATTACGAGAACAGGATTTACACAGCTGATTTTCAAATTTGAATAGAATCTACTGTTTCGTCTGACTGGATCCTGAATGAATTGCTTGACCAACTAATTGATGCCAGTCTTACACCATCTGTATTTAAACAAGCTGATTGAATAGATCATCCATCTGATTGCTGTCACAGCTTTGGGCAGCATGTTTAAGAAACCCAATGCTACGTGTCCTCTTCCTCTCTCTCTCCCACACACTCTTCCTCTCCAGGTATATTAGTATTTTGCTCAGGCAACCAAGATGTCTCTGCTTTAAAATGTTAATAGTCTGATGTTACCCTTCTCTGTCTGATGGGTTTTCAGAAGACTTTTCTGACAGTTCCATTAAACTTGGGTCACAATTTAACTTTTTTGTTTTATCAATGGCCAACATTTTGCCTTTACCAGGAGAATTTAATTAGTAAGGGACGTTTTTATTAAAGATATCTGTTGCCTTTGTTGTCTAATGCTTTCAACAATCAGAGCACTACAGACTGTTGGAAATAAAGTTTAAACAGCATAATGGTGGATGAGAAGCTGTATCTCATTCATTTAAGTGAAGTTTATGTATAAACTAATTTCGAGAGGATCATGTGCTTATGATTGCTTGCAGCTGGTCCTGCATTATTCAATTTATGATCCACCAATCAGACGATTCCTTAGCCACTATAAAACACCCTAAGTTCCATATTACAGCCATCTTCATTTTGAAGAATCCCCCCTTCCCCCCCTACTTCTCCTCCTTTCGTAGATGGGTGGCATGGTGGCCCAGTCGTTAGCACTGTTGCCTCACAGCAAGACCGTCACTGGTTCTAGTCCTTACCAAGCCAGCTGACGTCTCTGTGCGGAGTTTACACGTTCTCCCTGAGCTCACGTGGGTTTCCCCTGGGTAATTGATTAGTCAATTACCTTAAGTTAATTGACTAATCCACATTGGCACATGCTCCTAGTAAGTAGTTATCTCTTAAGAGCAATCACTATCTGTTCATTAGCTACTACAGCAGGGGAGTTCTCAAGATTTACCTGAGCTCAAACTCTCCTCTCACCTTACAAATGGGAGGGAGCCCTGGGCTTAAGGATCTTATGAGCTCAGGGCTCTCTCCCAGGACAGCATGCCAAACAAGCTTTATACTCAATCATCGGCTAAGTGTGAACTCCTGAAAAAGCAGTTTAATGCTCCTGAGTGTTGATACTCTTGTTTATACAACCGATACAGAATATAAATATCCTAGGGGCCTTACCCAACCCTTAGACCTCAAACTCGGACCAATCGATGGATCAATTGGTACCGGGCTACAAAAGAAATCATTAATTATTTACATTTTGTTAGTTATCTGAGTCTGAACGGTCTTTTTTTTTATTTACTTCTATTCTCTGTATTCCTGTTACATCTTGGTCACTTGAGCAGCAAAATTTAACCCACAAGCTATGTAAGAAACAGACATTATTGTAAATTGAATTGAAAAGGACCGACAAATCTGCAACCTATTTGTCAACAAATCTGGTGAATCCAGCATGTCTGTGCAAGAAGAAATCAACTGCTGGAGATAGCAAATGACAAATGACAAATCACATCTTTTCTGCACCTCCATTTCCAGTCATGCCTCCATTGGAAATAACGAACTTGCTAGCACTTTCCTGGTCCACTCAGTTGAAAATATCTCAGTTTTTCAGAATGCGTTTCAGTAAGCGCACCACAAGTCATATGACAAGAATTAACCAATGAGCTATGAAATACGCATTTTGGTAGACTAATTATATCAAACAAATACAGAGCACCCAAACACTGCAGTGGTTTTTAATTTTTTCCAGAAATAAAACTTGTATCAGAGTTTCAGCAATGTTTTGTCAGCTTGAATAAATGTCTTTGGACTCTGAGGGAAACCGGAGTACCCAGAGGAAACCCACATGAACACGGGCAGAACATGCAAACTCCACGCAGAAATGCTAAGTGGCCCAGGTGGTATTGGAACCAGCAAACTTTTTACTGTGAGGCAACAGTGCTAACCACTGAGCCATCGTGCCATCTGCTACTGTATATAAAATAAACAGCCTTAGCCATAGGAGCTAAGTTCGGTGCATTTGATGCTGGTGCCATCTTACCCTATCGGCAAACAGTATGCGATCGGGCAAAGAAGCAGGCTTCCATTGATAAGCAGAAACTTTCGGAGGCCATCCAGAAAGCTTTAACCAGCAATAGTGGTATTGCCGTAACCACAGATATGTGGACAGATGAGTTTAAAAAGAGGGCATACACAGTCCTGACGTGTCACTACATCAGATAATGGAAGCTAGAAAATCGTATTTTGGCAATGGTGGAATTTGACCCTACCCTGAAAAAAAACAGCGAAAACCTTAACGAGCAGATAACCAGTGTGTTAACGTCCTACGGAATACAGACAGACAAAATAGTTTTTGTCAGTGACCAGGGCCCGAACATAAAGGCCGCACTCCGGTCATACCACTGGATTCCGTGCTCCGCACACATACTTAACGTGATGCTAAGACATACATTCAGTACAAAGGATGACTCTGAGTCCAAGATATAGCGAAAGCAAAGCGCCCGTTGCATACCTAAAGAGAACCGGTGCTATCGCCAGCCTAAAGCACACTGTGAATCAAGAATGTGATCTGCCTTGGAACAGCAAAGTCACTATGTTGGAATCGATTCAGAAACAATACCAAGACATAAGAGAGCCGCTAAAGAACAGAGACCAAGAACATCGCCTTGGTGGCATCCACCAGGATCAACTCACACAGTTGATCGACTTTCTCACCCTTTTCAAGTTAGCAATCAGCGAGCTTGAAGGGGAACTTTGCCCAACCATTCACATGGTGTTGCTATGCTTTTTTAAACGCAAAAAACACTGTGAGCCCAAGTTTGGAGACCCTCCTTACATGAAAAGTATCCGCTCTCGCGCGTCTGCCCTTCTTGATGAGAAGATGTGCCCTAATGCTACTCATAAAATCGGCACTTTTCTCCACCCGAAATTTAAGTCCCTGAAAATGCTGGTAGAAGAGGACAGACATGAAGTGATTCAGCAAGTTTGCGAACTTCTACCAGAGGAAGGCATCTGTCTAAGTCATGATGGAGAAGACAGCAACCCTGTCACTGAGCCTATACCAGCAACAGAACAAGGTGGGTCGATACTTTGCCTATGAGGGGTCAGCAACCCTTATGTTATAAAGTGCCATTTTGAAGTTTCCAAATTCATCACTGTGCCATAATCCATATATGTAGTATTACTTGTTTGATTAATTGTATTGTAATTTAATAATTTTTTAAAGTTAAATTATTAGATAAACAAAAATTAAAGATAAATTCAAAGTTTTTTTCCTTTTCATAATGCTATAAATCTATTCCCCCCGCTATAAATCAATATTAAAGTGAATTTCGTTTTGTATTAATTGTATCTTAATTTTAATCCATGTTTCATTAACCAATTTATTCTCGATTGTGTAGGTTTTTTTTCATTGAGTGTAAAATATTAGGCTGTGTATACTGACGTGGATCAATTATTAACGTGGATCAATTATAAGGTTTCATCTGTCTTTTGTAGGCATAGCTGGCACACCAATGAAAAAGTCTAGGACTGACTTCACAGAATAGGAGGAGGAATCGGATACAGTAATTCTGGATGAAGTACAGAAGTATTCCTCTACAAACTTCCGTACAGACGGATCAGCAGAGGAAAATCTACTTTCCTTTGGGAGAAACAAGGCCAGTCATTCCCACGACTACAACACCAAAAGAATTCTATGCATTCCAGCAACAAGTGCTGCGAGCGAGCGCTCCTTCAGTGCAGCAGGGCGCGTTATAGAGGCCAGGCGCTCTCGTCTGAATCCTGACACTATAGATGCTATTTTATTCCTGCATAGTGCCAAGAAAAAATTCAAACTAGACCAAAGGTCAGGCATATTAAACCAATTAGCCTATGTTATCTAGGCTACACATAGCCCATGTTTAATATAAACTTTTAAGTTCGGTCAGCTGATAATTTTACATTCATATTGGTTTAGCCTATTCTATTCTAGACATGTTGTGTGTTAGTTATTTGGCCTCACTTTTACGTTCCGAGGCTTAAGGTTATTTTGTCAGAATTTCTTTGTCGCAACTGTGATGGTGTAATATTTCATTATGCTTCAAGTTTATGGGGATGATCCAAAGTCCATTGGTTATTGGGGCATAGACTTGTCATACAGGCAATTTAGCCTGGTCAGACTTTATGTTCACCCAAAGAGGGATGGCATATTTATTTTTCTAATTTAATTTCAAATTGTGGGGTGACTGAGCCTATAAGGCTTAGCTACCATATGATGTTTTTATTTTTTTTATTTTTGCCAAAGCATGTGACTATAGCCTATGGCTACATTAAAATATTTGTTTTACAATTTTTTTTACTGCCTGTTTTTCTATTTACATATAAAATAGGCATTGTCTGATATCAATAAAGGTTCATCTGTGTCGCAGACTTGGTGTTGTTTCATATTTCTATAAGCTCAATAACATCCACAGCAATAAATAAATAAATAAATAAATAGTCGAAAAACTGTGCCCATTAATTAGATGTGCAAGGCAAGCAGGTAAGTTTTTGAGGTTGCCATGGACAACTACAAATGTGAATATTATTAGGCTATTATGTAAATGACTTATTATTCTATCTATTTGCTAAAAAATAAAGTGAAATAGGCATTTAGTAGTAGGCTAAACAGCAGCATGTTGAAATGATGTGTCAAAATGCATTTTCTATTAGGTTACAATAAAAAAAATTGTACAGAACAGTGCGTTTAATTTAGGCTATTTATTTTTGTCCCTGTGCGCCAATCGGAGACGGAGTTCACTGCTGATATTCTGAGAGCTTTATAGGGTGCTTCTCATTTCTTATTTGTGCATCCTCGTTTCCTTGTTTTCTTTCCTCATGTCTTAGCTCCACCCCTCCGGGATGCGAGGGAAGGATGCAAGGAAAAGACTCGAGGACTGAGGAATCGAATCAAGTGAAAAGACACGTCCTCGTATCGTTTAGCGTCATTTGGCTTGCACATTTGGATTAACTACATGTCTACATTAAAGTCATTCTCTATTCTCTAATAATCAATAAAGAAACATTCATTTAATAATAAAAAGGAATAACCCGTTCAAATAAAAAAGCCCAATCAGCGGGTGGCGGGCAGGTGCAGTTTTAAAAATTGGTCAAAAATGTTTGTGCGGATGGATGGCGGATGGATGATGAGTTTTGTTATGCGATTGCGGATGAAATAAAAGCCCATCTGCGCATCTGTACATGTCCTTGGGAAACTGGAGCACTGCGCCACCGCATCGCCCACAATGACAAACAACTTTTTGTTAGTTCATTATTTTGTTATAGATTAATATCGATTAATGCTATTGGAGCTGAATATGTTTGAAGTGTAGCATATCATATTCTGGCTACAATCAAATACAATTTTCAAAAATACATTTTTGGGTGCATAGTTTTGGACACGCTTAATCCATATACTTTCATGTTGATGTGAGCTGTTTTTTTTTTTTTTTACAGAACATTGTGTCTTTTATTCTGAGCACGATGTGAATGTTCTTTCACTCACCGTGTGCTCTTTTCTAGTGTTACTGTTGAGCAGCTGGTTTATGTTTTCATTGGCCATTGTGCTTCATGTTTACATACTTCACGTTAATCAACTGTGTGCTGTCTTGTCGTCATGTTTTGTGTGGACAAGCAGTTACTGAGAGCTCTCGCTGACTTTTGTTTTCTCTGACCACAGGGCTTTGTTTTGTTTGTTTCAATGTGCCATGCGCCTGTCTATTGTCTAACCTTGCCAATCCCTCATTACTTGATTATTGATTCTTGTATCCCACCTGTTCTCCTTGTTTACTCTCCTCTTCATTTTCCCTGTGGGCTCTGTCATGTGCTAATCTGTTGTCTAACTTATGGTTGATGTTCCCTATAGGCTGTATCCTTCCTAAGGTGTCCTGATGTGCTGTTTCACCCAACACTTTGAGTTTATTTTTTTTTATTATTATTTTATTTTATTTCACACTCAAGCACTGTGCAAAGACTGATTCTCACAGAGCTTAAGTGTAATTATTAAGATTTATTTATTCTCGGTTATGGTCCAAATATCTAAAAAGTCTTAAATCAAGGAGCATTTTCTAGACATATATATGTATATGCAAAATGGAAACAAATTTTTCAGATAAAGTGAGCAAAAAGCGTTCCCCATCAGCATGCTTCCTGTACTATCCCTGAAGCTGACTACCTGCAAAATGATTCTCTTATATTTGCATATGTTTATTATTTGTGAGTGCAGAAATCATTCAGTAGTGACTAATCTAAATGCCTCTGAGGGGCTACTGCCTTCATAAGTGCAACAGAATTGTGTTTGGTTATAATGTGCCATGCACATAAAGATCATTTGTTGCAAAATGAGCAGATCTAATGTAATGTTACACTCGGCGAGGACTGTTGTGATACATTTAATCAAGTTTGTTAAAATTAGGATTTAAATATATTGCAGTTTTTGCTCATCTTTTCACTCACCCATTTACTCATCAAAAGCTGCTTCGACACGATCTACATTGTAAAAAGTGGTATAGAAATAAAGATGGATTGAACTAAATTAAAAGAAACAGAATAACCAAACTTATTAAGAATGCATCTACGGTGATAAGAGTTTAACAGACAATACTCCAAGATATTTTTAGAGAACAGCTGTTTAAAAAGCTTGTACAATAATTAACTCTTCATTTCATCTATTTCACACATGCATTTCAGTTGTACTCCCACCAGTCTGGGGGTATGCTGAAAAAAAGTGAAACTACTGTGTCTTTTGTTAAAAACTTAAAAAAAAACAATTTGCCTTAAAGCAAAAAGTGAAGCCCCTAGGAGAATATGAAAATTAGGAAGGAAATTTATTCATTTGGCTGTATTCATTCAGCTGTTGCAGTATTATTTTTTAGGTAGGTCCAAAGCAAACTTATTTTGTCAATTTCTCCCATACTAAAAAATCTATGTTGTACCAAAGTAAAAAATATATATATGGTCACACTTTATTTAGATGGTCCGTTTGATTACAAAGTTAGTTACTTTGCATCTACATACCAACTAATTCCTATCATAGGTAGACTGTTAGGTTGGGGTTAGGGTTAGGGTCAGGGTTAGGGTTAGGGTTAGGGTTGGGGTTAGGGTTAGTGTTATTGTTAGCTGACATAATCTTATAGTCAGTTAAATGTCTGTTTAGCAGCAGTATCAACAGCTATTAAGCAGACAGTTTACTAATACTCAAATGGACCATCAAAATAGGCTGTTACCAAATATATAATAATATTAATAATAATAATAATAATAGTGTCTTTATTCATTTTCGTGTCGGCCTAGTCCCTTTATTAATCCGGGGTCGCCACGAATAAACCGTCAACTTATCCAGCATTTGTTTTACGCAGCGGATGCCCTTGCAGCCGCAACCCATCTCTTGGAAACATCCATACATTCTCATTCACACACATACATTACGGACAATTTAGCTTACCTAATTCACCTGTACCGCATATCTTTGGACTTGTGGGGGAAACCGGAGCACCCGGAGGAAACCCACACAATGACGGCGAGAACATGCAAACTCCACACAAAAACACCAACTGACCCAGCCGAGGCTCGAACCAGCGACCTTCTTGCTGTGAGGCGAACTTGCTACTCACTACGCCACCGTGGCGCCCTAGTGTCTTTACAACAATAAATATTTTAGATTTAGATAACATTTTTCGATTTTTAAATTTTAATAAAAGCATTGAGAATGACTAAACAATTTAGCTGTAATAAATTAAAGCCATTTTTTGAAGTTCAAATATTTTTTTTTCTCAGAGTATATAGATGGGAGGACAAAGAGGTTTAAAAATTAATTTATACCAACTGATATTTCTACTTTAAAACATCTGTAAATATGCTGGAATGTAAATGAATTTGACAGATGCATATATTATAATTTACCTTAGCCCCTTCTTTCGTACACATTATGTCTTTTGTTTCTATGATTTTTAATGATTGTGTGTCAGACTGTCGATAACCTTTATCTCCTGTGCAAATCAAATTTTTCCAACGAATGAATAAACTAACCTAACCTAACTAACCTAACCTAACTTAGCAAAGTTTGGCTGTTTCTGTCATGATTAACTGTGTTTTACTGTAGTATATTAATGACATTGTATACGGCAATGCTGATATGTTTAATCTTGATGGCAAACATTACATCTGCTATGCTTCTGCTGCTTAGATTACTAGTGACGATCAAAAACTTAGACTTGCTATTGCCAGTATTTTCACACATGTACTGTCTGAGAATATAACACAGCGCTCGTAGCAGATCTATAAACAAGTGGAGATGAGGAGGAGGAGGGATTTACAACACAAACAATACTGAGGTATTTAAATGTTGAAAAGTAAGCTCATTGGTTTTTGTTACCTCAGCCAATCACCTGTGCTATAAAGTTGAAAGCAGATTGGATAGGACCTATCAGCCTGCATGCCCAATAGAGTTTGATGACAGAACTTTGAATTACTATTGTATTTTCAATAGTAAATTGAAAATACAATAAAAAAACATTGCTTTTTCATAGTACAAAACAATATGGTAAACCAATGATTGCTTTTGGTACTTTTTAATGCATACTAGCAATTACCTAACCCTGTTATTAAGTAGCTGTCTAGATGTATTGTGTATAATCTTTTATGGATTTCTAACAATACATATATATCAAAATATTGGTGTCATAAATTTTCCTAAAAATTGCATATTTTGAATTAGTTAGATGGACTTCATTCTCCATGCCTCGCTATTTGTTTTGTCTTCCAAGACAGAGGAACTCAGCATGATGCCAAACACATTGATCCAAATCCTGCCATGAATCCATCCTGGGCATGACTGAGCTTCTGAATGATAAATTATGCTTAATTGTCCTTCACTTTTGTAAATCTATATGCAGCTAATGGAGATTACTGTATGGATAATTGTATGGATTCTATACTTCATTCTTAAAACTAGATTGGCTGTCAATTAGATACTCTTTAGGGTTGCCTCCATGTATTGTACTGCAGTGACAATGTGTAAACAGAAAGAAAGGAAGAAAGAAAGAAAGAAAGAAAGAAAGAAAGAAAGAAAGAAAGAAAGAAAGAAAGAGTGAAAGAAAGAAAGAAAGAAAACATTCAACGTTTTGGACTAAGGTTTTATTTATTATTCATTATAATTATTTATGAGGAAGGTCTGCTGTGGTGACCCCTGATAAATCAGGGACTAAGCTCATCAAAGATGCATTTTATTAATTAAAGTAAAACAGTAATAGTATGACATTTAAAAAATTGTAAAAGTGTATTTTAATTAATTAATATATATTAATATTATTTCTGTGATGGCAGAGTTGAATTTTCAGCAGTCATTAGGCTACTCCATTCTTCAATGTCAAACGATCCATTAAAAATCCAGTGAAAATCAAAACAATGTTTTTTAGATGTTAGCTAGTGCGCTCCAAAACAGTGACAAAATTCACGTTTAAAAGATGTAAAACAAATATAAAGATGTACAGCTTGCAGTTTGTCACTTCTGCCTAAATTGATCCAATTCTTTTTCACATCACCTCATTTTTCTTTTTCTCATCAAAGGTTGACCAACTAAATACTGTCTATCATCTGACATGTCCCGCCTCAGCTTTGATAAAACAAAACACTAAAACGGGGAGGAGCTACTCTGTGTCCTACCCTCTTTACATTTTTCAGTTGAAATTACATCAAACATTGAATAATAAAAAAAAATTGCACACTTCAAAGCACTTTACAGGACCTTGAAAAAACATAATAATCATTTTATACAATTTCTTACACTCTACCGGCAGCTAGCTCTCTGCAACTCTCACATGGTTGCCCACTGAAGCTAAGCAGGGCTGCGCCCGGTCAGTACCTGGATGGGAGACCACATGGGAAAGCCGGGTTGCTGCCGGAAGTGGTGTTAGTGAGGCCAGCAGGGGGCGCCCAACCTGCGGTCTGTGTGGGTCCTAATGCCCCAGTATAGTGACGGGGACTCTATACTGCTCAGTGAGCGCCGTCTTTCGGATGAGACGTTAAACCGAGGTCCTGACTCTCTGTGGTCATTAAAAATCCCAGGATGTTCTTCGAAAAAGAGTAGGGGTTTAACCCTGGCATCCTGGCCAAATCTGCCCACTGGCCTCTGTCCATCATGGCCTCCTAATCATCCCCATGTCACAATTGGCTTCATCACTCTTTCTCCTCTCCACCAATCAGCTAGTGTGTGGTGTGCGGTCTGGCGCAAAATGGCTGCTGTCGCGTCATCCAGGTGGATGCTGCACACTGGTGGTGGATGAGGAGATCCCCCCCCCATTGTGTAAAGCGCTTTGAGTGCCCAGAAAAGCGCTATATAAATGTAAGGAATTATTATTATTTGAGGTAGGCAACAGTTGTGCTGCTTATGATGGTGTCAATTTATTTTAAAGTTCTATGTATTGTGTACATTCTATACTTAGCACTTAGTGTACACTAAAAAAAAGGTACTACATAGCACCAGAACTGATTCTTTGGCTCATAATGAGGGGGGAACCTTTTTTGGTGCTATATAGCACCTTAAAAAATAGGTGCTATATAGTACTTTTGTCAAATGGTGCTATGTAGCACCTATATTTTAAGGTGCTCTTAATGTTACTTTACTCTTTCCGCAAATAAAGCCGACATAAGAGTTATGAGAATTAGCTATAAGAACAAGTGCTTAGCAGTAGTAGTGGTGCTATATAGCACTTTAACCCCCACACAGAACCACTGAAAAACCTTTATGGTGCTTTAAAGGTTCTTTACACAGTAAAAGTGCTAAATAGCACCTCAACCACCGTAAAGAACTACTGAAGAACCACTGAAGAACCTTTTTTTTAAGAGTGTATAATAACTAGTCACTATCTATAAACCTTTCCCTGAGTCTAGCCTTCATATAATAGTTATCAGTAATATATTGTGCAATTGCACATTTTTCCATAAAAAGTCTATAGAATAAAGTCCAAACCAAAGTTTTTTTAGAAAAAATGCTATGTGTTTTGCATTTAATTCAAACTATTAGCGTTTTACTAACAGAGAAATATGTTTTGAATATGCATTCATTTTTCAATTTGAATCTGCAGCCTCTCAGTAATCAAAACTAGGCCACACACTGGCTGACTCTGCTCAAAACCAAATCAAAATCACTCAGAAAAAAAAACATCTTGCGAGAATCACAGATTATATTCTGATTCTCAATAACATTTCACGTTGATGCTGTTAAAAGTGTCAAATCAGGCAAGACAGCCACATGCCTCAGGGGTACATCAAATCACTGTGTACATCCCTTAGTACCTGACAAATAGATCTAACACTTGCTTCTCTAAACTAAAAAAAAACAAAAAAACACTTCATGTCTGTCAGTGTAACCTCGGCCTGAGGGACCTGATTACAAGCACAGCAGAATGACAAAACTTTTATAGTGATGAAATATTGAGGTGTTTACAGAAATAAAAACCTCTGAAACTTGTTCATGAGTGACGTTTTGAGGTGAGCAGGCTTTGTCCTCAGGGTGTGGGAAACGATCCAAAGGCAGAAAAGAACTTTTTTTTTGCACACAAAGGCATATACACATACATCCAGTATATTAACCCATAAGAGACAGACTTTGATGTACTTTACAAACCCATTTACAGCTACATCCAACTGGCAGAATCTTTCTGATTCAATCAATGTGCAGCTGGCAATAGGGAGCAAAAAACAGGAAAGAGAAAAAGAGAAGGGCTGACTGAAAATGAAGAATTCAATAACTTTTTTGTTCTCGTTTCTACCCATCTAATTATCCTTAATCACTAGACATTAAGGAATCTTTGAGTCTCTTTTGTGCTAAGAAATCCAACTTCTACATCTGTTGTTATGAAACGCAATCAATAATATGCTTACACTGGTGACCTGGGGTGCCTTTTCATATGGTTATGAAACTTGTAGTGTAATCATTGCGAGAGGAACTGACAAGATGTCTGTTTTAACTGTTGAACTGTATTAATGTGGTTGCACATTCATTGTTTTTAGCCAATAGATATACTGTAGGACCACCGCTATCTCATGGCAATTTGTAACTTTTTGATTTAGTGGCTAATTCGTATCAACTTGTACAATCTGATTTGTACAATTTAGGATGATTTTCTCATCACCCAATGACAGTTGGGTTTAGGGCTGAACTCGAATTTGTACGATTAAGCCACTAAACGGATAAAATGTAAAATACGTTTTCTCATGAGATCAGGCTGGTAGGACTGTCATTGATGATGCTGTGACCATGTGGTGTAGTTATTAAATGCCAATTAATCACAATTTCTTTTTTTATTTTTTATTTTAAACAACAGAAATATAATGTTTTAGTAGAGAAATACATACTTTGCCACTACTGAGGAAGTCATGTTAAATGTTTTTAAATTTGTTCAAATAAAACCCATATACAGTATAGTACATTAACGTTTTCTAAATGTGAGTATATTTATTTTTTTATATATTTTTTTTAATTAAAATTACAAAACACAAAAGAGTTTTGTCTGTCTTGAATGCCCATAATGGTCAAATTGACCACATGCATTTCACTTTTTCCTATGCCTTTGAATTTGCACACTACTGTTGTCTAGCAACTTTCTGCTAACAAAAACTATTTTCTGATAGCAAAAACATAACTGTACTTTGCACCTTTTGTGATGGCCTACTGTAGTAGCTTATATACAATTAGAGGTTATATCACCAAAAATAAAATTATATTTTTAGAGCAATGAAATGATGTTCTAAACTTCTAAAATCTCAACAGAAACTTGAACAGTCAGAAATTCCTCATTTAGCTGTATATAGTATGGAAAACTCAAATAAAATCTAAATTTACTTTGACTTGTATTTCATTGCAGACTATACAACAGGCACATTATTTAAGGTATTCCTCGTGATATATTTATTTATTTATTTTTAATAAATACTCATTTAAATTTTGTTTCTTGCAACACATTTTAAAAAATGATGGGACAGTAAAGCATTTACCATTTTGTAATGTTGCCATTCCTTTTCAAAACACTTAAAAGACGTTTAGGGACTGAAGACACAAAGTGAAGTGAAGTGTTTCAAGTGTTTGCTGCGTCACGCCGTTTAGATCCTTGCGTGTATTTCAGCATGGAGAGTGGACGTCTGTCCCGGGCAGAACATTCTGACGTCTCTGAGTGTACGGCATTAATTCATGAGATAGACTTGGTTCAAACCAACCAGAGCGATATTGTGTGCGCGGCGCAACTTCATTAATATTCATGATCGCTTCGAAGATTGAACCTGTTATGCTGTGTTCACAGCAGACGCGGAAGACGCGTCAAGCGTGAGTGATTTGCATGTTAAGTCAATGCAAAGAAACGCTTCAGTTTGAAAATGAAATGAAAATGAGCTTCAGCGGACGTTCGCGCTGCGTTAACCAATCAGGAGCTTGCTCTTGTGGGGGTGTGATTATGACGTAGTGCCTGTTGTTGGTGTCCCGAGGGAAAATCCTTCTGCTGACAACAGTTCATCAAACTCGGCTCGGCTCAGTCAGAAGCACCACTGAAAGCTTCCATCATCCAGGTTCAGTTTCTGGAGGAGTTTATGAGCTCACAGAGCTGGGTGCACCTCTGAAATAATCTAGTGGACTCAGACACAGCTCCAAACGAATCGACGCTGTTTATCAGCCTTCATAAAGCACATAAAACAGTTATTCTCTCTATAAAACCAATGTTAGCCATTTAGCAATAAAGCTACAGTCACCAAGCCATAGACAGAAGCCTTGCCCATCACGTGAATCCGAAAATACAGAGAAAGTGCCGTTAAAGTCAACAAATTAATAATTTGGCAAATAATTCGATTACTGATGTCCATGTAAACACAGTCTGTGTGAAAATGAGCGTGTGCACAAATGGAAACTCCCATTTTTATGCAAAACCTTCCCTCTTTCCCCTTCCCTGACACTCTTACCTAAACAGAGCTGGACACACCCACTTTACTGAGCTTTTCCAAACTAAAGGTGTGAAAACACCACGCTGAGACTGGGGGGTTTCGTGGCCCTTTAAGGGGCACAACTGTACGGGTCGTTGTTGCTGCATTTTGCACTTCAAAATGCACCACAAATTCTCTATTGGAGACACGTTGGGACTGCAGACATGCCAGTCAAGTATCCTCTTCCTCCACAGCCAGGAGTGTGTAATGTTTGCAAAATCAGGTTTTGCATTGTCTTGTTGAAATATGCATGGGTGTCCCCAGAGAAGAAGGCAGCATATTGTGCTCCAAAATCTCTATGTACTTTTCAGCATTAATGTTGCCATCACAGAAGTGCAAGTTTCCTATGCCAGGGGCACTGACACAACCCAATACCATGACAGACCCTGGCTTTTAGACTTGTTGCTGGTAACAGTCTAGATGATGCTTTTCTTCTTTGGTCCAGAGCCCACAGCATCCATTTCTCCCAAATAAAACTTGAAACACTGATTCATCTGACCACAGTTAACGTTTCCACTGTGTGATAGTCCATCTCAGATGCCTCTGAGTCCAGAGAAGTTGACAGCACTTCTAGATACTAATAACATAGGGCTTCCTTTTGGCACAGTACAGTTTTTACTGACATGGATGTAATTAAATATTGTGGTACTTGACAAAGGTTTGCCAACTTAGTCCTATGTGTTGATATTGCTTATAGACGAATAACAATCCTTGATGCAGTTCCATGGAGATCACTGCTGTTCAGCTTAGGTTTGCTCCCTTGTCCTTCCATACTGAAATTCTTCCATTTCTTGATTTTTTTTTAATTTTGCTTTGCATTGTTGAAGGTGAAATATCCCAACGTCTTCCTGTATATATTTGAGGAACATTGTTTTTAAACATTTTAAGAATTTTTCTCATGTATTTATTGCCAAACTGGGGATCCTCAGCCCATCTTTGCTCCTAAAGGACTAGAGCTTTCTTGGATGTTGCTTTTGTACCAAATCATACAATAATTACAATCACCTGTTGACATCACATTTGTCAAATCACATCATTATTTAACCAATTTACCAATTACTAGCCCTAAACTGCTCCTGTCCCAACTTTTTGTAGGTCTGAATGACAGAGAAGAATTTACAAATGAAATGAAGTTGACCGCACAATACATGAAATATTTGTGTTCATATTGTCTGCAATCAAATAGAGTCAAAGTAAATCAAATTTGGAAATAACGACTCCAAATTGTCTCAACTTTTCTGATTTGGGGTTGTACATACAGAATTGCTATTCCATCCATAAAAATCTTTTCTCCCCATGATGGAACTTTTGAGCATAATTACAAAAATTATTTTGAGTAATGCACCCCGGTAACTGCCTCGCTAATATCCTCAGTCCTAGCCCCTGTTTCATCTTGATGATAAAAGACTAAACCTTTGCTAATCCTTTCAGCTCAATGCCAATAAACGACACTTATTTTTAAGTCAGATTAACTTCCAGAAAGATTATTTTTAAAATGGGTATGTTTTAAAGAACATGCCCTGTTAGCTCGTCTGGCCTCCTCAGCAGTGTCACAGAACATTGTGAGAAGCTGTTGTTGAGTTGAGTTGTTTTCTTGCTTTATCTAATGCAGTTTGGCAGGATTCATGGAGGGCAGCCGTCTCTGATCATACTCCCTGCCTAAACATTGGTGTAGCACCACCAGTTTTGTACACTTGTGGTAATATGGGAGATGGCCAGTTGGCAGCACGCTGACCTTTGCATGAGACAGCTTCCTGGGCAGCTGTTCTCAGTTTTGCTAATGCAAAACTCTATTGGACAACTATCTCTACCACCTCCAGCTATCCTGTTCAACTGAGGTTTTTGGGCTAGTTTCACACTAATGTGCTTAAAATCGGCAAAGCAAAAATGTGACAGAGAGCTAATGCTGTGATTTATGCTAGTTAAAATTACCTCGAAATAAGATAACTGATGAATTTTAATACACTACAATGAAATAATTAAATTTACCAATGAGACTTTAAATTAGTGTTGCTTAATCATGTGAATGTGAAATAAATACGACTAAAACTAACTTTAAATGTACTGTAAATATTTATATCTAAAAACATAATTTAATTATCATTCTAATATATCTGTCTGTCTAGTGAATAATTTATTATTTAAACCTGTTTGTTTGGTCTGTGTTTCTCTTCTATTCAGCATTCAGACTGCAATTAAACATTTACTCGACCATTATAAATATAGACTCACTCATTAAATCAATGACTCACCATTCAAATCATTGACTCACTCATTTAAATATCTGCACAGAGGTCTTTGCATATACAACTACTTTATAGCAAAATATGAAGTGAAATTTAGTATTAATGTCTTCACTGGCATGACTTACCATGTTTGCAGGCTTTGAAATCTAAAATGATTGTCATTCAGTTTGTGTGCAAGTCTGAAACAGAGATTGGCTGAAATAAAAACATAACAAAATGTAAATCGTGATTTAGAAAAAAGTTTCAATTTATGGCTGGTCTATTGGTCCATCACCATCTATTTTCATTACTTTTTGTATGCATGCTAGCCAACTACATCATAAGATCTTGTAAAACTTTAACCCCTTCAGACCCTGCGTCCATTACAATGGACATCTTTGGAACATAATTCAGGTCTGAAGGGGTTAAAATATTGACGTTTAGGTAAAAATAAAGAAGCAAAGACTGATTTATGTAAGTCTGTATTCTTTTGTTAAACAAGGTTTTTAGGGTGAGCCTGTACTTTTTTCCTCCTGTGTTCTTCAAACAAACCCACACAAACTCCACAGTACACCTGACCTGAATCCTTATATTTAACTCATTCTGTCCGTTCTCTGTAAGTCAGATACAGAATCTCTTCACTTTCTAGTTTTGAGGTTTGAGAAATCAGAGTTGTAAAAAAGATTCTTAACTTGTGTGTGGAGGCAGACATGACCGTACTCCCACCTCGACCTGTCTGGTGGGTTCTTCAGTAAATACAGATGTGACAAAGACTATGAGCCATCAATTTGTGTAACAGACCTCTGTTAGAACCAAAACATGCATTTTTTTAATCCTGAAAATGATATTAACATTTTTTTCTGAAACATTCGCTCTGTTTTGAAGTACAGTATCTTTCTGTCAGCCATCTGAATTACAGAAAGAAGACCAGTACACCTGAATTACACATGAACACGAAGAGCTTCATTAAAACTGCAATGATGCAAAAAGTACCACTTTCAAACTCTTGAAGTAAACTTTTGTTTATAGTTTTTGAGGATGAAGGCATGCTAGAATTTTTAGTCCACATATGTCCAATGGATTTTTCAGTGACCCTTTTTACAGAACAGGTTGCATTATCAGTAAATCACTTATTTATTATTTTCATCTGATTCATGAATCATTTAAATCTGTTCTAAAATACCACAATGCATTATTCGATTTATTCAGTAACCCTTAATGTAGGACAAGTAACATTGTGAGCTATTCACTGATTACTTTACTTATCTGTTTTTGTTTTTTTTTTTAACCTGAGACTCCCTTTTCCCCTGGATATTGTGTCTAATATTGTAAATATTGTAAGGTCCCCTACACATTTAATGATATTATTGCTCATATAAGTTTGCCGTTAGCTGAGACAAAAAAAGGTTGTTTTCAAACAAACGGTATGTATATTACTATATCTACATATGTTTATGCACAAATAATAGCCTAATGTAAAATATAAAATCAAAACATCTGTAGGCCATTTGTATTGGGTACATCTTGCGGTATTGTGGATGAGTCGTCTGCAAATGTCTTATCTATTTGGACAGCCTCATTCATTCAATAGCAAGAACTTTGGCGCAAATAATGCACTGTGGTTTGGGTCAGGGACTCTTTGCTTCAAAAAAATGCAATAAAACCATAGTTCAGGAAACTATCATGGTATTTCCTGCATTTTGTGTTTCTAATATTGCTAGCGCTGTGACCCGAAATGTTCAGAGCTTTCTCACCTGGGTCCAGTATGCTTGGGCCATTATACTATTAGCTGCTGAAGGCAAATCAGTGAGTCTTTTCTATGAAGGACAAATTACAAATGGGTCCCCCCTGTTGGGACTGCTGGTCTAGAGAGTGGTTCATTAACAAATTTGTAATTTCTTATCAACGAACCTTTAAATCTGTTCGTCAAAATTACTTGTCCAGATTTGTCATCTGGGTTGCAACCCTTTTTGCATGTCAGATTGCAAATGAACAATTTATTGATTCATTAAAAAAACAGAGAGTAATTTTTTTAACAAATTAATAATTTCAATAAATTAACATTAATCGATTAATCATTTTCATCAAAATGATTAGTCCAGATTTGTCTAATGAATTATTTAGTGACCCACTTTGCAGAACAGGTTGCATTACTTCTAAACCACTGAATTGTTTACTCAACTGATTCATTAATCTATGGAATCAATTAACCAAAACGTTAGTCTATATTCGTTTGATGATATGATTAGTGAGCATTACTGTAGAAAAGGCAACATTATGAGTGAGTAACTCATTCATTTACTTAACTGATTAGTCTAAAAATAGAGAGTGATTCATTAAAATCAGTCAATTCAGTAATCCTTCATTTTATGGTCTCCTTATTATACATGTCTCTAGTACTTAATATAGTAATTACTATTAATTATGCATAATTATCCCTGTGGTGAGGGTTTAGCAACCCTTACTGCAACTCAAATGACATACAGTAAGAGCTAATTATTGATTCATTGTCTGATTCCTTAAAAGCAGAGAGTCATTCTTGAACAAATCAATCATTTCAGTAAAAAAAATAAATAAATCTTTTGAATGTGTTCTCCTAAATGATTAGTCCAGATTTGAAAAATGAATAATTCAGTGATATACATGGACAAAGTATTGTCACTGATTAATCTACTTAACTGATTTGTTATTGCATCTTTGATGGATAAATTTGTGATTTCTAATCACCTACGCATTTAAATCTCTTCACCCTACCCTACCCTACCCTACTCTTCACTAAAATGAATTGTACAGATTTGCTCAGCATCCCTTTCTGCAGTTCTGATTACATGTACAACGAAGTGGATCATTTAGTCAACTTTTGCTCTAAAAACAGAGTCATTTATTGACAAAACAAGTGTTTGTCTTTCTTTTTTAATGAATCTTTTAAATCCATTCAACATGACTTTAAAGAGTCTACTGCCGTTGTGTATTTATTTATTTATTTTTTCCCATTTGTGAATGTATCAAAACCGAACTGCCAGCCACTCCCTTACAATAGGAGTGTATGATGTATATGACAGATTTATTTCAGGCTCTTTCACTTTTTTATTGACAGACACAGTATGCACTGGCAATTGTTGGTGTGAGTGAGTGAGAGAGAGAGAGAGAGAGAGAGAGAGAGAGAGAAAGAGAGAAAGAAGAATGGGATTATGACCAGACAGGCCGAGTTTAAACCTGCGTCTTCTACATGAACATCGCATTCACAGCTATTTATCTTCCCCTTGGATTTTATATTTAGTAACATGCATACACCGAAGTGCTCATATTTTAACAGACACACACAGGCATACGGAGTCCCTGTAGCGTTGACCTGCTTCACTCTGAAAGCTGAGTCTGCCTTTTGTGGTCTCTGAGGTACTGAAACTGACTGGCCCACTCCGGTTACTGAAGTTCAGCTTTTGTAATTGCGTTCATATATCCCACTGTTCAAGTCCCAGTCCTGCTTTCCCAGACATCAGCAGCCAGATTGTGTGTGCATGTGTTTGTGTGCGTTTTGTGAAAAAGGGATAAAGCTAGATAGAAGTCAGCATGGCGTCATGATTAATGAACTGTTAAACAGAACTAAACTTTTCAAAAACAGTGACTGCTGCTATCTGCTGATAAGCTGCAACAAACGCTTATGTAGAGTTTTTGGTGTAATACTCACCCAGACCCAGGCATGATACTCTCAATCCAGATTTCCCAAGGTTCCTAGACACACAGAAAGACAAACACAAATATAATATTTATATTAGATCTAACATTGGGTTTCTTTTGGATCAGACTTCATGGAGCTAAACATCATTTCTCAATATACATGTAGATTTATAACTGAAATTTGATTACAAATGCACAAGCCTTAATAAAAGTTGCTCAAAATTCAATTTATAAATGCAGTGTTAAAGGTACTGTATGTAAGTTTTTGACTCTTCTAAAGCACAAACATACCATAATATGTGTGCAGATATTTAAGAATCATGCCAAGTAAAGTAAACAATGCTAAAGTCAAATATTCTGCTTTGAAAATTTGTTTTCCGTGCCAGAACTGGTGGTTTTGTTTATGTTCTTTTAACCTGCCCAATGCCAGTTTAGCCAATTATATTTCAGCACCCTGGATTGCCTTGGTGGAAAACTGCATCTTTCATTCATTAATTTAAAAAGGCTCTGAAAGCATGCATTCGTGACCGAAATGTGACCTCCGGTGGAAAGTAGGAGACGTTGAAATGAAACAGATTAGTTATTAATTACCAAATGATAACATTATGAGCGTAAACATTAGGTGAGCAGGTCACATTTTAACCGCATGTCCTAACAACACGCTTTGTGATGAGATATGTGGTGATGAGCAATTTGGCTGTTTGCAGCAGATGAAACACGACAGAAATTTAAATACAGCCAATCAGAAGCACAGAATATGCACTCACTCACAAAAAGGTAAGGTTTATAATATATTTAAGACATTTTAACTCTAAGATTATTAAATGTACATGCTGAATCACGTGTTTAGTTCTAAAGTTCAATTTCAAATGGTTTATTTTATTTTCAAGATCTGAGGTGAACTACTGCATCTGCTGCTGCTTTCAGTACATGGCAATAAAATGTCATGCAAAATGGCATTCAAACTCACATTGTTAGCATTAAGCATTGAATAAAGCACATGAGGTTTACCTGAGGTGATCAGTATCATAGTTTTTCGGTTGTTCAGCTGTGAGAAATAGAAGCCGTTTATAATATACCAATTCGAGGTGTTGGTTAGGGCAAAAACTCCCTTTAATATGGAGAATATTCCTTATATCGGGTGCCGTTGCTTTTATTTAGAACACAGTTTAAATCACTCACTGTTTTCCTCAATCTGGCAACCCGTGCTTGCAATTGTTTGATCTGGGAGTGCAATACCTAGTTCAACCACTGGGTGTCAAATTTACATACTGCACCTTTAAATATTAATGCTAAATTTCATAGTTTTTAGGGATTAAACCATTTTTACTATTGATAAAGAGCTGCATGGGCTGAAGCTGAACAGTGAATGAATAGCTTTGCTCTCAGAAATATAGATCCAAACTGCCACTGAGGCAGTATCTTTTAATAGGTACACCTTTGTACCTAAATGGTCCACATTGGTACCTTAATGTTACATTTTTGTACCATTATATGCACAATTTGTACTATTTTTTAAGTCTAAAAGGGGAGCTTAAAGGTACTGCCCCACTAACATACATATTTTTTAATGTTTTGAATTTGTGAAGTGAATGTTCTCTTTGAATTTTACAATCAAAGTTCACTTTATTTTACTGTGGATTAAATTACAAATAAAGCACAAATCAATACTGGATTTTCAGAACAAAATGAAGACGATGCTGTGCCAACAATATTGGTTCTGACATTAATGACATGCTTATTCAAATAGCTTGTTCCAATGCGGGGGTCAAAGCAATATAGAAAATAGACTATTAGGTCCCACTTTATATTAAGTGTTGCTTATACCTGTGAACCTACATGGTAATTAAATGTGTAAGTAGTGTGTAACTACAGTGTATGTACACACCGATACATAGTATTTACTTGTGTAATACTGGTGTAACTACACTCATGTAACAACCCACTGAATAGTATGTGTAAGTACAAATGTGTAACAGAACATTGGTAACAACACTAGAAAAGTACACATCTGTAACAAGAGTTATGTATGTGCATTGTGTAACAACAATATGTACTTGCAGATGTTTTCCCACTTCCACATCTGTTTGCAGATCATGTACTTGTGGACACTGTATGGCAGAACTAATGCTGCATTAGAAGGTTTCACCTTGTGATACCAGTGTTCTTATATGGTAAATCCACAGGAACTGTCCACTCAATATAAAGTGTAAAATACTACTTACACATCTAATTACCATCTAGGTTTACTGGTATAAGCAACACTTAATATAAAGTGGGACCGACTATTATTTCTAAATAGTGTTTTTTATGTTAAAAAAAAAGTCAAATGACATCAGATAACAATACACAATTTACAAAAGCAGTTTATGACCTTTTAACAGCATAAACACAAATTCATAGTCTGTACGTACAGAATGTCTTGATAAAGCATAGAGTATGTTTCTTATTATAGCCTAGCACAGTGCCATTTAGATCCAGAAATGTAGTGTGCTAAATCCCATAAACAGTTTAAAGCATAACCGAGATTTTATGACTCCACAGCATGTGTACTGTGATAACAGCTGTGTGTGCACCATGAACCGGATGAAAGGGAATTCATTGTTTTTAATGAGATTTATTGATATCTAGTGGGTTGGGATTTGCGACAAACTTCGCACGGAACACAGAAAAGTGCTGACTGAGAGAGAAAACGAGGATGAGCAAGAAGGAGAAAATGCAAGCAGGCATTCTGCAGTAAAAGTGTATTACCTCTGTGCTACTATCAGTATAAATTTACTTGCCTGCATCAAGGCCAGAGAATGAAGGTGCAGGATAATAACAGATTCACTGCGCTGCAGATAATAAACCTGCATGTGTGACAGATTACACATGGTAAATGCACAACCCAGCTCAAGTCCAGCTCCTGAGAACTTACACAGCACGTTCTGTAATATACAACCTGTCATTACCATTCGTTTCCAAGGATTCATCTGTCAACTTGTGGCAGTTCCTAACAAAATTAAGTTGAAGAGTGTGACCAAGGAAACAGCACAATCCCATTTCAAGAACTAGACTGTAGAGGAAAGAGACAGAATGTTCTTGTGGATCTTTTTTTTTTTTTTGGTTGTTTAAAAGAAGTCTAAAATATGTCTAATAATACACAGGAATTAATTATTACATATGTGAAGTATAATCTGTCTATTTAATAAATAGTTTAGTTTTGGACCATAAGCCATTTAAATTTTCTCAGTCATGCAATAGGTGTCACGGATTGGTCAGGCTCTCACGTCCCACAATCACAGCGATCAC
>CAIGQQ010002480.1:3627930-3665680 GCA_903798035.1 Danio albolineatus
ACGTAAGTGTGTGTTCGTCTTTTGTTACTAACCTGTTTTGTTTTTTTTTCTCATTTGTGGACATCTAGCAGAAATAAAGCCAAACAGGTTAGTAGTAAGTGATTAATTCTGCTTGTTAACGGGCGTTCATTATCAGTGCCCAATCATCACTTAATTAATCAATTAATTGTCTCATTAACTTCAAGTCTGCTTAAACTCAATTTAGAGAGAGGGACCAAATAATCTCTGAGCTGAGTAAATCTTACTTAGAGAATTGTGCTGTTTTCTAAAGGTTTCTAAAGACTTTACCACTTATGGGTAATAATTTGTACTCTTTAGCTTCATGATACCAATAAGGATGCTAGGTAAAATAATGTGTAACTTTTGCAAACATTACACTTTAAAGACAGCAGTGTATCTCTATTTCTATAGTAAAACAAAGGTTCATTTCCTTCTACAGCACCTGTTCTTTCAAGCAGCAGCTTATGATGTGCTTCAGTGTAGCTCTACTTGGTCACAGCAGACAGGCTGAGCTGATCAGGAGCATGTGTTTTGCTGGTTCTGACTTCCAAAGTTCTTCTCAGGTAATATTATGAACGGCTACTTTTCCAATTAGTCCAAGCTTCCTGCTTGCGCATAACCACTGTCCTACTCCAGTAGGACACTGTCCTTGTAGATAGATCCTCAAAACTACAGAGCTTGTAGTCTACACAGAATCTCTGTAAGCACCTTCCTGATGACCTTAAATTCTGTGTCAGGCCAATGAAAGGAAGCTGCAGCTTGTTAGGAATGCTGCTTATGTTCTTTGTTGAGGCACCACCACCTACAGCATGAAGGAAATGGTTGATGTTCCAGACCAAGCTTTTAATGGAACTTCCTTTAATATCTCCAACATACTTGTCTACAGAAGCATGTTGATGAATTTTAAAGTGAAAGACACAAAGGAATCTGACATTAGCACACTCACAATAACATTTCTTCTATTCTACACCCTACACAGGTGTCTCGGGAATGATGATGAGACCACCATTCTGTACCATAATATCACTGTTTCATGAAAGTAAAAAGCATTCATTCAACATCTCATTCTATAATCTCACATATAGTCTTTAGTCTCTATTTTATCTGTGTAATTTAATTAAACAGTCAAATAAAACAATGCTTGTGCAATCAATGGAGCTTCAGGAGAAAATCCCACATTACTTCAATCAGATGCTTTCCCACCAGTGTCATTTTTAATGTGTGTTTAAAAAAAAACAAAATATATATATATATTTTATGTATGTATATATATGTATGTATATATATATGTATGTATATATAGCTGTATATATAGCTGTATATATATTCAGCAAGGACACATTTAATTGATCAAAACTGACAATAAAGACAGTTATGATGGTGCAAAAGTTTTCTATTCCACATAAATGTGCATTGAACTGCAACCCATCACTGGGAAAGATCCAAACTTATTCACACATATACACTAGGGCCAATTTAGCTTACCCAATTTACCTATTGCGCATGTTTTTGGACTTGTGGGGGAAACAGGAGCACCCGGAGGAAACCCATGCCAACACAGGGAGAATATGCAAACTCCACACAGAAATTACAACTGACCCAGCACTTCTTTCTGTGAGGCAATTGTGCCACCCACTGCGCCACCGTGAGGCCCCATGTATTAGACTTTTTATTTCTAAAAGGAACATGAGAAAATTATCACAGTTTCCTCAAAAAGTTCACCCAAAAATGAAAATTTACTCACTGTTTACTCTACCTCAAGTTGTTACAAACATTTCTGGGTTTCTTTATTTTGTTGAACAGACAAGAAGATAGTTGAAGAATGCTGAAAACTGACTTCCATAGTAGGAAAAACAAACACTAAGGAGGTCTTCTTTATGTTTAAGAGAAAAAAAGACACTGAAAAATGACGATCAAATGATGAAATGTCATTTTTGGGTGAACTGTTCCATAAAGCAAGATTACTAATATTCATATTAATAAACACTGTTATATTCCGACAAGTTTTGCTCTATTTTTGGTAGAGCTGCACGATTAATCGAAAAAAGATTGCGATCTCCATTCGACCCCCTAGACCAGAGATACCCAAACTAGGGCCCGCAGGCCAAAGTTGGTCGAGGGTAACCTTTAATTTGGCCCGCCATCCCATCTGAGAAGTGAGAGAATGATGGGGAGATTGTCAATTCAAATATAATGCAACTATTTGTTTGTTTTTATTAAAATCTAACTGAAATTAAGTGAATAAATTCAGTTAAATGGTGTAAATGAATCAGATTTAGGTTTATCATTTAAAAGGTTATACTGCGTTAGTTAATACAATTTAAAGTAATGTTTGCTATTTATTTTGAAATATTAGAAAATAAATTAGAAATTACCCATGGCAACTTTATTATAATATACTGTTTGGTATATTTACCTTCGGCCCACGGCTTGCAATAATATTTGGTTTTTGGCCTTTCATATGAAAACGTTTGGGCACCCCTGCCCTGGACGATCTTAATCTAGCATTTCTACGATTCTGCCAGTCATATTTTAAAATACAGGAGAGAAGCAAAGGCGGCCGCACAGTCTTTACAGTGTTTTACATACATTGCTCAGCAACGTGCACACCTCCAAATGGTGTTGAAAGTCACACACTGTATTTATTTCTTTTCTGTCATCATGTAATGATGTGTTCACGGCTGCAAAATCACACAAGCTGACCGTGAGCAGTTACCACAGAGAGGGTGGGCGAGTGCCTGTGAATGATGTCTACTTTAGTGAGCAGAAGTGGCATAGGCAATGAAGGTGAATAACAAAATAATGCAAGAGGGAATGTTATAATGACAAATGTCTGATTTTACCAGTAGAAAAAAAATGGTCTAATAATGTTGTCAATGACAGATTGTAAGCATACTGTATGTCTCAAACATATTAATTAAACATCAGAATTATGAATAATTGTCCATCATTTTACTATGCAGTAATGACCAGGACAAATTTAACGTCTGTTCAAGTCCACCATTCAAAGTCAAACCAACATTCAAACCAAAAGTAAACAAACATACTATTTTTGTTTTACCATGTTTGAGGAATAACAGTAATAATAGCCTGCTCATATTAACCTTTACATCTATAGAATCGTGAGAAAATCCTGATCTTCATTTACAGCAAAAAAATTAATAAAAAAATAAACCGAATCGTGCAGCTGTAACTTTTGGTCAAATAAACCTTTTTGAACATACTTATTGTTAGATAGTTCTTGAGCCTCTGGGAGAATTTGGGTTTTGTAACTGACAGCACTGCAGAAAAAAGCTATCTATCTTTCATACAGTAAAAGAACAAAAAGAATGATTGGGTTCCAGTTAGACTGAGGAAGACATTTCAGATGACATTAAAATGATTTGTCGAAAACAGCTGCACCAAAGACAAATGGCGTATAACACATTGCAGACAAACAGAGGAGCATGACAACCAAAATGACATAGCATTCGGTTTCTAGTGATGTAGGGGACAAGCTGTGATGTATAATTCTGTGTGTACATCTACAATGTCACTGCCAGTCTACACAGACTTTATCAACCAGAGCAGAGTCTCAAGAGGCTGAACGCACTGTCTCTTAAAGAATCACAACCTACAGTATTTGAGATTTTCTCAGGTAAAAGTAAGGATTAAACTTTACAAGAGTGCTATAGAGGTGCAAAAAAAAAAATCAGTAGACTGGAGTTGAAATGGTGTAATTAATCATCGCAATCATGCCCTTTAAAAGCACTTTTGAAGGCCGTCTGGTCAGCAGCTTGGAGGGAATTGAAGGAGTAACTGCACCAGCAGCTCTTTTCAGCAGATTGCAATGATCACTTGACATGTTTCTCAATGAATAATGAATAGAGTAAAGCAGCTGTATTGTTCTGATGTCAAACAGCATTAGAAAGTATTGTATAGCACGGCGATTCAAAATAAAGAACGGTGACTGACCAATTAGGAGTGTGAGATAAAAGACATGCAACTCCTCAGATTACACAATTTATGCTGGGCAAAATTCTATCAGACATACATTCTACTTTTAAAGGTGCCAATCTGGATGCATATACAATTTCATCTTGCACATTTATAAGTATTGCTAGTATTTATATACAGTTAAAAAAAGGCATGGAAAAAAATACACACATTTACCCTACTGAATTATTCCTCGTTATATGTTTGTTTTTATTTTAGCAGAATAAAATAAATCTTCCAGTGACAGATGTCTCCACAGAATTAAATATGGACCCAATTAAAACAATGGCTTTTATAATGTTTTTTTGTTTTGTTTGTTTTTTGTGTTCGATGGCATGTTTTCTGTGGACTCTTACCTTTTGACATACGTAAACCCTGATGTACAGCAATGAATGTGTGTGAGTGTGTGTGTTGTTTTTACTATGATATTCACTCCATATCTAATAAGCATTTTCTGTAAAACTTACACAAATTTAGCAAATACATCATTTACAAGCCTCCCATTGAAAAGCAACTAGCTGCAACGGGTGCTTGAGGGTTGTAGCTTTAGAATGATGTATAGTTTGAACAGATTACTTATTTCTTTGTGGTGTAATCTATTTATAAACACTGACATGTGGGAAAATAGTGCCTCAGTGTGACCACGTCTGGGTGCTGGCTAAGGGGTTAAATGTATGAAATAAGTTGTTTTGTTTTAATACACATTAAACAGTTTATTGTTTTACATGAAATGCATCAATGACACCCATTATGATTTATTTAAAAGGTTTTGCTTATATATAGTTGTTTTCAGAATCACAATTACAATTACAAACTATTCTAATTCAAACTACAGTATAATGGAAAAAATAATAATTCTAAACCAACTGCAATGTTATATTGCATCACGTTTCACACTGTTCATGTCAATTAATTCTTACCTAAATACTGGGTCAATGTCCTTATTTGTATATATATATATATATATATATATATATATATATGACGAATAACGGAAGCATGTGCCCTTTTTAGGATAAAGGCTCATCTTTGTATTATATATTATATATTACCAACTGCTATTAAGCTGAATGGACTGAAGTGGGGTTAAAGGCCTGACTGTACAGTAAGTAGAGCATGATGATAGAACAGGTTGTGGTTTGATTACAGGGAGAGCAAGAACTGCAATAATGTGTATGTCACATTGGATAAAAATGTCAGCCAACAGTATAAATTGCTAAGCATCGATAGCTACACATGTTTGAGAACATTATGCGGGGTTATGCTATCACTTCTCTGTAGAAGAGTTTTATAATCCTGAGTAAAATGCACTTCTCTAGTACCAGTGTGAAATTTTACTTTAGTCTGGCTAAAAAGCAGTGCTGAGGCGCTGCGTCCCAAATGGCACACTATACACTATGCACTATGTTCTTATGCACTTACACACTCAACAGCATAGTATTTGAATGTAGTGTCATCCCAAATGGAACACTAATGTTTTTTTACTAAGCGGAAATTCAAACCGTTTCCCAGATGATGTTTGACGGTTGCCAAATTAGTGAAATATTATCAAAGTATCAAATAATACCTGCCATGAGTATAACCGCATTCAGGGAGGGGTTTAATCACTCATGTTGGAGAATATTGCTTTCACAATCCAAAAAAAAAAAAAAAGTTATCCAACATGTGCACCCAATAGCTTTCACTATGTGAGCAAAGCTGCGGTCGTGAGTAAGTGAAGTGTCCATTATTCCACACTTGATTTTACCGGTGGAATGAGTGCATTATCCGGGTAATTAAAGTGCACTTATTATTTTTAGAGTTTTCGGTGTAGACGCACTAATTACACTATTTATACTATAAAATGGCGTAGGATAGTGCATAAGTATGCAATTTGGGACGCACCTTAATAGTCAGCCTAGGTTAAGTGTAGTGGAACCAAAAAGTTGTTGCAAAACCACCAAAAAGTTGTCGGAAGCTTAGTAGTGGTAATGTTGAAGTCATGTTACTTTGATGTAGTTCGTTTATAGTCTACTGTATTTTTGCATATTAGCCAATCTTTATTTCTGTTGCACATTATGCAGTGCAGACTGTGTCAAAGCAACTTCACAGAGATGAAAACGGGCAATAATTCAAAATCAAGTATGTCATTTTCACCAATGGGCAGCATGGTGGCTCAGTGGTTAGCACTGTTGCCTCATAGCAAGAAGGTTGTTGGTTTGAGTCCCGGCTGGGCCAGTTACCATTTCTGTGTGGAGTTTGCACGTTCTCCCCATGTTCTCATTGACATGCAAAAACAAAGACATATTGTGAGTCCAAAGACATGCATTTTAGGTGAATGCAATAAACTAAATTGGCCATGTGAGTGTGTCTGTCTGTGTGTGCCTGTGTGTGTGTGCATGTGTGTGTGTGTGAATTAGTGTGTGCTGGAAGGGCATTCACCGTGTAAAACATATGCCAGAATAGTTGGTGGCTCATTGCTTTGTGGTCAACTCTAAAATAGAGACTCAGGCAAAGGAAAATGAATGAATGAATTTTCACCAATGTGAAACAAGTTCAATACAGCTGTTCCACAAAATGGGTTTTACAGTAGGTCAAATAGGGCTTAGTTGAGTCACATAAAAGAACACCCTGATCAATTCAATATTAAATATTAATAAATATTATAAGTGTAAGTGCTGAAAGATGTGATTCAAATGTAGAGCAACCCCAGCTAAGCAAGTCAAATGTGACTGTGGCAAGCAACCCAAATCCCATTATGAAAGAAATGGAGAAAGATAAAACATTTGGGAGAATTCAGGCTCAGTAAATAGACCAGTTATACTGTAGCAAACAGATGAACATCTGCAGTTTAGCCAACAGTAGATGATTGGCTTATCGGTGGCCTTGAGCACACTGTGCGCCCTTGGTTGTGATTGTGTTTCGTTTCAGAAGATTATCATAAAGAACAAAACACATAAGAAGCATAATCTTTTGTAAGTCACAGAGCTTATGTTTTACACTTTTACAAACAAAAGCCAATAGAAAAATCCTATTGGGGTTTTGTTAAAAATAAAATCACCACTGTAGCACTACAATAAAACCTATTGGGATAGCAAAACTTGCTGTTTAACTGCCTCCCAAGGCAACTTTTGTTTGTTAATTTATTCAAATTATTCTTTAAAGAAAACATTAAAATAATATTTTGCGATGTTTTAGGCTGTTCATATACGGTGTGATTTCCATGATATTTCAGCAAGGTAATACTGTATAAAAAAGCTATGTAAAGCTATGTAAACTGTCCAGTAGTTCAGCAGCAACTGGACTGCCCACATTATGCATATGAAGTCAACACATCACACTACTTCTTCATCTTTTTTTGTTTAAAGGGTCAGGAAACCCATTTCTTTCAGTTCAAGTTTACCTAAAAAAAATTTCAAAAAATGCTACATAATGGGCATCGAGCACTGTGAGTGGAAGGAGGAGTGGGTGTGGCCGGCAGAGCAGGGGAAAAAGAAGGGGCCAAACAACTGTCAGTTGACTCACAAAATCAGAATAATAAGTTAAAATGCAAAGAAATAAACAGCAAGTAATTGAATGCCCTGCTGTGTATATGATAGGTTATTTGTAATTTCATATAACATTTGCACATAACCATAAATTGTTATATCATTATAAAGAAAATCATGTTTATATAAACACTATAAATAAGAAGGACTTCTCTCCTGATAAATCTCTGGGTCTGAATGCAGACACAGTGGATAGCAGTGCAGCAAGTCTCTATCTATTTTAACCATTAACCTGCCGGTAACCTGGACAATTTTAAACATAGGCGAACACAGCAGCACAGATATAGGCGATTTGTCTGAACAGTAAGCTCAATGGATAAAAGAGACAGTCCATCATTCTCCAATTGTCATACAGCTCTCCTGACAAAAATGCTTGCCACACACAAACAGCATTGCTGCATCGACCCTGACAGCATCGCAGGAAAAACCAAGCAACAAACCACATGGAACATAAAAACAAACACATACGACACGTCATGAATGGCTAAATACTGCGTGCCATGTGAAGCCACAATCTCACAGTTTGGGAGGTCTGTCCTCGGAAGCACGTGCTGTCACGAATAATTACGAAGCAGGCCAGGGTCTTCTCATGGGATAAGAAAATTCACTCCAATAATAATGAGAAACCGAGTCATCATCTCTGGACAGGCAGATAGCACTACATCACCAAATTTGATCCTGCCCCAATAATGATTTTAAACCTGGAATTTAAAAACAGCTGACAAAATTATCCAGTTTTATCCACAATTAAAGCTAACAGGTGCTGACATCGTCTTAACCGATGGGCAATACACACAAATCTGTTAAAATCTCAAAAAAAGTACTCCAGGGTTTCTTGAACTTTTAATGGCGGTTGGCAAACAAGCATTTGTTGTATTTAAACAACCTAATGGGAAGGAGTGTGTAGCTTGGGTAAAAAGGAAGAAAAGGGAAAACTACTACAAACATAGTTTTTCCTAATCCCATCTGTATATTGCAAATATGTGAACAGAATGTCATACACTTTTAATTGTTTTATGTACGTTCTGCAATATATGCAGAATCTGACTCAAAACCATGTAACCTCTTGAACATTTTGTGTACAAATCAGTCTGTGTGGTACGCGTTGCCATTTGATTCCATTTGGTATGAGAGAGAGAAAGAAACCAATTCTCAGTAAATCTCTGTTGTTGTTATTTACAGTATGTTGGGATCTATATAGCATTACAGCAGGTTGTCATGTTTGGATCTTTAAATGGGCTCGTGAGTTCACCATATTGAGTTGTTGCTACTGAGTCCTCCACCACTGTGTCCAAACTGAGGGCCAGTTGCACCAGAAGTGTGGACACTAAAGGGACACTAATGGACTACTAAATAGTTTTGTGTTGCACAAACAAACTTAGTTTAAGCATAACCCTCATTTAAGCTAGATATTTACAGCATCCACTACCTGAATAATGATAGAAAAGAGATGAGATTAGTGATATTTGATTTCATTGATGAGCCTGCGACTGAAAATGAAGAACCACAAGCTCTCTGTCTTTATCTCCCTCTGCTTGTGATCTTTCTCTGATTTGTGCAAGACGAGTTGAGTATTCTTTCAAGAAGTGTTTTATTTGTAACCATCAATTAAAATTATAACTTCTTCATGACTGAATGTTCTTCTTGTTAATTTTCTCTTCCATGTATGGGCAATTAAAATAATTTAATATTGATAATGTAACTTCTTCATGTTTAGTTCATGCACATTTCAGGCTATTTTCCCATTTCACAAGGGAAATGATGAGGATTCTGATTGAGCACAAGTCATTCAATGCGAAATGTGGGCGTTTTAATCTCTTTGAGTAGACAGGTCAATTGCCTCAGCTTTCAGTGAGAGGCCACATTACTGCATGCACTGATTTTTATGATTGCTTTGTGGACATTAAATAAATTATCATTGCTAAGTGATTTTATTTGTTAACAAAATCTATTACGCTTCCATTTGGTTCTGATCTCTGCCTCAGCCACAACAAATCTGTGTGCTTTTTCTATTTTTACTTTACTTTTACTTGGTTTACCTAATGGCCCCTAGTCCCTTATTACCAAGGTGGCGTAATGTGTTTGTGTGCGAAATGTTGATGACTGAAGGGACTGTCAATCAATGGGTAGTTTGGGCAGTGAATTGCTAAGCCCTTTACTTCCATACTTGCCGATTGGTGTAATTCTAAATTAATGTGTTCTTGTAAATTAATTAGTACTCTTTCGTCTGCTTAGTTGTTGTCCTTCAGCTATTATTATTCATTAATTGATATTGCTTGATGCTGCAAACGGATCTTTTCTTATTTAGTTTGACTGTTTTCTGCCAATTATTATTCCTAGTTATTTCTCCCAAAGGCAACTGAATTGGAAGTTCTAAAACAACTGCAAAAATGAGCACACTTCAGCATTGAAGAATAAGATCAATATTATTCAATTTATATTTGGAAGCTTGGCAGGGAGGTCTGTGTCTTTTTTATTTGTTTGTTTATTTCAGTTTTTTTTTCCTTATGGTCTATTTGGGTCCTATTGCTTAAGTATAGTGACAGAACCCATACAGTAAGGGCTAGGACACACCAAGCCAACGCCAAACAACTAGCACAGACAAATCAAACTGTGTTGTCGCCTTGTGCCTGGTTCCATCTGGACCAAAAAGCTGCCTGTGAACACAACAAATGGATGGCAGCCGATTGAAACAAGAGCACGTGTTCTGCAGGGGCACTAATCCGTTTTCTCATTCCACAAAGTAAAGCCAGAAGATGAAATGTGCACAGAAGAAGTGTGATTTAATACAATTATAATGGTAATTTTCAATCACCGTGAAAGGATTCGCTGATGCAAATATGTCTGAAAATCTAATGATCCGTATAATTTGCAAACATTTGAGAAATGTAGTGAAATTACAGCCGACTTCTCTTGACTTGAGTTGTTTACTTGTGTACTGTACATCATTTCAGTTTTAGTTTTTGTACGCTGATCAGTTGCTGAATACCCAACCAGAGTGCTCTCTTCAGCTGACAACCAATGCTGATTCTGCATGACAAATTGGACCAACTCGATCGGATGTTAAACCAATGATAAGCGATGTGTGGAACATTCTAAAGTAGTCAGACCAATACTGACTGACAGCCTGACACTGCCCAATGGCTAACCATCAACCTGATGTGTCCCGGCTAATAGAAGCATTGTTCTTTTGATTGATTTGGTTGAATTCCATGATGCTTGTAGTAAAGAGTAGGGGTGTGTAACCTTATCCTGACAAATTCCCTTCATTATTTGTTACCTATTATGGCCTCCCAATAATTCCCTTCTATTGAATTGTCTTTATCAACCTATAGCTGTGTATCATTCAGGTGGTGCTGCACACTGGTGGTGCTGAGGAGAAGACACCCTACACTCTTAAAACAAACGGTTCTATATAGAACCAAAAATGGTTCTATCGAGCGCTTCATATATGGAACCCCAAAAAGGTTCTATATAGAACCATTTTAAGGGTTCATTAAATAGAACCCCAAATGGTTCTTTGAATTCAAGTTAGATGGTTCTATTTAGAACCATTTAAGGGTTCTTTTTATTTATTATTGAATTATTGTTACTTATTATTGAATAAAAAATAAAACCAATCCAGACAATTCAAATTGTTTAAATTTATTCAATCCATTATACAAAATATTTTTTAAATAATACTTAAATTTGCACCTCTGCATACTTTGCATTGGACAGCAGATCTACCCTAACAGTTTAATGGCATTCAACAACGTAATTGTAATGATTTCACTTTTATAAGCTTTTTTACTGTTTGAACAAATACAGAGCTTAACTTTCACACATGTCTAAAATGAAGAGAAATATATCACAATGCAGATAGAAACAATACACAAACAATCAAAAGTGGATGGTACCTGCATGTATTGGTCATCACAACATCCATTTTTATACATAATGTTTAACCTTACAGCAAGCAGGTCACTGGTTTGAGTCCCGACTGGGCCAGTTGGCATTTTCTGTGTGGAGTTTCCAAGTTCTCCCAGTTTTCTTGTGGGTTTCTTCTGGGTGCTTCGGTTGACCTCACAGTCCAAAAGCATGTGTACGGTATAGGTGAATTGGCCATAGTGAGTGAATGTGTGTAGATGTAAGAGAATATGGGTGTTTCCAAGTGCTGGGTTGTGGCTGGAAAGGGCAGATGAATTGGTGATTCACTCCCCTGTGGTCGAAGGGTAGCGAGTGAGTGTTGTCCAATGTAATACTGACACTTCAAGCCTACAGTAGGTGGAATCAGGAGAGCTGCTGAATCCTGGTTGGTGTAGGACCTTTGGATTTCTGCAAAACAATATTTTAATGTTGAGTACTTTAAACCAATTAACATGTCATCAAATAGAATTACAGTTATAATCAATAAAATTAAAGTGTGTGTGAGTGTGTTTGGAGGATATGGGATGTAATATAGGGAGAAGTTACCTTCTGCAGTTTCCTCTGCTGGTCCAATGAGACTGTCATGGAGCACTTCCTTCTTTCCTTCCCTTTTTTGGGCCATTTGTTTTAATGATGTTTCTATGTACTTCACCAAGTTTTCAGCATCCTAAATGCAAAAAAACATTTAGTTTACTTCATGTGTATGTTTCCAAATAACACATTTTCAGCAATACAGGTTCATTAAACTTGTTCATTAAAATTGAACTCAAAGCTATTTGGCACACAATGTAACAGTGTTTACTCACAAGCTGTGGCACTCCAAGAAGAAAAAAACTGCTCCATTAGTTCTGCAAACCCCTCCATAATCTGTGCTCTGGAAAAGGGTGTTTCATTCGGTTCTTGACTTATGAGTATCTGGTGTCGCAATCCAGGTCCATCACAATCTGAGGTAGGAAGACAGCATTTTAGAGTGTGTAAATATGAATTTATATCACAGAATTAATCTACCTTTGACATAAAATGTATTGAACTGAACTTGCCATCAACATATTAATTATCAAACTTATTCTCAAGTGTTGCGACTATCAGATTGCATGTACTTCCCTTAAATATCAAATTAACTCCAATGTTTCGACAAAATCCTTTTAAAAACATGTTAGTCACTTATGCATGCTTATTTCATTTAGGTGAGAGACCGCAATTTACCCATCAATTAAGAAATAATTTGATCATTTGCAGGGGGACTGGGTCAAAGATAGGTCACATACTCAAAAAATAAAAAACAGAGGATAGATACTGAAAATTACACAGCCAGAAAATGTAAAAAGTTTGTCCACAGCAGAGGTCATGGTTTCAACATTAGGAGGAGAGGCAAAAGAGTCATTCTTTGACAATTACATACCGGCATCCATGTCCTAAAGAACTGATGGAAACAGACTGTGGCTGAGCTGACTTCAGGGTCCCCTTCATGGATTCAGTGAGCAAAGATGGAACACTGGTACCAGCCTTTAGAAATGAAACAATGAAAACCATTAGAAAATGTTGCTGCATTAGAAACAATTTTGTTTATCACAAGCTAACACAGTAAAAACCATACCATAGGTATGATACAGTACAGCAGATTTCACACAGCACTTACCTCTAGCAACAGTTCTCCCAGATGCCATGGGTGGAAGAAGATGAATGAGGATTTTCAGCATAAAGTAACACAGCTCATCTTGAAGAAGTGAAGATGCAGGTCACATGCAAAATAAGAATTAAATTTATTAAAATGAATTAATATGTATTTGTAATAATTACTTTATCATAAATTGAAAATTAAAATTTACATTAAGTTTTCTTGTTTAAACTATGCTTACAAAGGTGTGCACAGGCAACAGACATTTTGGCTGAAGTCCATACCATCATGCTGATTGTCAGACTTCTCCAGCAAGTATCTGATGTCATTTTTCCTCTCCAAGGACACTATTCCCTTGAGATTTGGAATTATGTTCCTTTCCCGTTTCCGGATAGACAAATCCTCTTTCCCATCTGCAAGCTTGGAAAATTCAATGTCTAAAAAAAACAATAACAAAGACATATTAATGTTACAATTATAAAACAAATGTCAGTGTAAAGTTCTGTTTTAGTTGAGCATCTCTATTACCAATTTATTGATGAATTTTCTGGTGATGGTTGCATCCACTTAATCAGAGTAAACCACTCACTTAGCACAGTTTCATCTGGACTTAGCGAAGTGTCCACTGTGTGACAACATTTCAAACTGTACATGAGTAGGTGATGGCCCATCAAAAAAATGCTCCTGACATTAGTGATGCAAAAACAAAAATAAGTCAATGTCAAGTACACTTGAGCAGCTTATATACACATTGCATTCCTTTTATAATGTAAAAACATCCTTACATGTTCCTCATTTTAACCAATTGGCTCCTGAATCCTTAACGAGGACAACACTGACACACTTTCCTTTGTTAGTGCCAGCTTTTCTGTACCCGATGGATAGCTGAAAAAAAAGTTATATAAAAAAATATTTGCAAATGGCTCTTACAAATTGACAAACATAAAATAAACACTGATACCACTATAGACTGTTGTTAATTTAAAAAAATATATATTTTTGTTAAATGTGTCATTTCTTTAAATGTATAACTTATTTAAATTAATGTAATTAATTTGCAAACAAATACAGCTTACATTGACTTAAAAAAAACATACTCACATGTTTCTTTACGAGGTCATTGACAGCAACTTTATCAATAACCTTTCTTAAGGAAATAGACAGCGTCTTTGTCTCTTCGTGTTCTCTCAGGATTGTATTTTCTTCAAGCAGTGTCAGCAATCTATTTGTGGTGCCAGTCTGAGTTTCATCTGTTCAATGACATTAAGAAATGACAACAACATTTTATTTATTTAAATATTTACTATTATATAATATTAAAAGTGAAAGACATTATTCATTTACCCATAATGAATGCACACTTCTTTCTGATGAATCAGGGATGTTGCTTGTAATATATTGTATTTAAAATTTGTCATGCTCCATGCCAACTGTGAATAGTTTTCTCCATGTTTCCTTTCCGTCTATGAGCAGTTGCAAGAGCTCGGTGTAGAAGTGTTAGAGTAACTGTAATTTGTTCCTCGACTTCCTTTATCTAAGTAAAAGGGAAAGAAATCCATATATACACAGCACAGTGAAAAAACAAATACATGTAACAGATTACAACAATACAAAGCATATTTTGAATAGTATGTGACTAGACGGGTGGCCCAAAATGGCGCGCAAGGTTGATTATAATAAAGGTTTTCATATTTAGACATTTTTTTTATGAATTTGCTCACACCAAGGCGCCATTTGTTGTCTGTCCGCAGCACCCAGCTAACCCTAAGTCTCGGGCTGATATACAAATTACTGTCAAAGGGCATCATCATTAAATAGCATTATGATTACGTAACGTTATAGAATGTCTCCGGCGTGAGATAACGTTACCTCGAGATCAGAGACGCCGAGGCTTTACGTTAGCGCTGTCGAATACAAAACATTCACGTTCACGTTAATTATAAAGTGACGCTAACTTTCCTACCGAAATAACAACAAACCTATGCTAAGTCTTCCGCTTGATACGTGTTATTAACAATTCAGCAAACACAAGTTTACAAAAATTGCGCCAAATGGGTTAACTGTTAACCTAGCTTGCGACAGAGTTAATAGGTCACCCGTGTAGTACGATACACAGACAACATAGTAGAAAAAACAACTTCTAGGACAACAAACACAAAACATTCTTAAGCAAGGTGGAAAAAATATTGACTTTCGTAGACGAATTGTAATTAATTTCACTCACCTGAGGCAGAGAGCTTCATATCCGACAGGGCCGTGGTGGGAGCGATGGTTGAAAATGAACGTCACTGCGCATGCACTTAGCGCGCGCGCGCACGTTCACAGCGCATACATTTCACCCAGGTATACTCAAATACTTATTTTATATTGCCAACATGATAATTAAATTACATAAATACAGTAGACATCGCCCTTTGACTACAGGTAAAATAAATGTGCATTTTATACAGTATGTGTACTGTTTAAATGTAGTAAAACCAAACCCTATAGAAAGGGATTTTGGTTTAACACAGCCATTGTGTAAACAGCTAAGCACAATATTAACACACAATGTGTCTGTAGCAACACAAGATGTGTTACGAACCGTTTAACACATATTTTGTGTTAATTTTTAACACATCATTTTTAAGAGTGAAGTTATCATGATAATTAGTTTAAAATAAATTATTAAACTATAACAACACACTGAACAGTCTAAATAAACTGATTATTTTATTTATTTCACAAAATAATTCGTAATAAATGTTAAATTTTAAGCATATATAAATATTAGTTATATGGTAATGTACAAACCTGCATGAAAAAAATCCTATCATACATTGATTAGGTTTTTGACCATTGCGGTCATTTTATTAGGTTTTGACTCGAAAAGCTTTGTCTCTCTGTGTTATAGCTTATAATTAGTTTATAATCTTTACTATATAAGTATGTTATAAATCATAAATTATAGAACCATTTTAATCAAAAAGGTTCTTTGCACTCAAAGGGTTCTAAATAGAACCATTTTTTGGGTAAAAGGTTCTACTGGCCAAGTATAGAACCCCAGGGTTCTATATAGAACCTCAAGGAACCTTTTTTTTTTAGAGTGTAATCAGAATGTAACGAGCTTTAGGTGTACAGCAATGCACATTAAATGTGTTATGAAATTTCATTAATTAATTCACACACATCTGTTGTATATGTGTGTTTTGCCTTTAACCTGCTTAATATAAATCATTCTAGTACAGTGTTTCAGGTAAAAAAATCTTGCGTAATGCTTTACTGAAGGGAAAATTCATCTACATCTAGGATGCCTTGCGGACGATTAAATTAACAGCACATTTTAATTTTTGGGTGAATAAATTGCTAAATGAGTTCAGAGGAGACTAGAGAGATGTCTCCTGTTTTAATTTCAGTCACTGTCCTATTATTTATACATTTTTTAATGTTACATGCAGATTATTTTCCCATCTAGCCTTTTTGAGCAGGCATCATGTCCCTTGCCGCCTCAGTGGAAACGCTCCTGACCCAAACAGACTGCAGGCAAAAGCCCAGATCCTCTCATTACTGCGACCGTAGTCACTCCAGTGAGTTTACTGTAACCATGTCCTCCCTGCTGCTTTTCTGATGATGCTGTGTGTCTAAGTGTGTGTGTGTGTGCCATAAAATTTAGTTGGAAGCTGAACTGTCATGATTACTTTAGAGAACATAACCCATAATCTGAGAAGAACAGACTGAATCAGACTCATGCAGTATTCATGCAGTAATAATCACACAGAATTTCTCTCACCCTTTGTCTTTCTTTTCTGTCACAATAAAGTAATGCAGTATAATTTGCACGCATGAAGTGGGGATGTGATTTGGGTCACTGTGACCCTGACCTCTGTTGATTTTGAGACCTCAGGTGTATCATCTGGATGCTGTTTGAGTGCACATGTGCATGCAAGTGTGTTTTCTCCAATGTGCCTCAGCATCTGTTCATATGTGTGTATGAGTGTGTTTGAATGCATTGGCTCTCCCCAGAACAACACACCTGAGCCCTAGTTGAGTTTATAATGTTTAGAATTACAGTTTTAGGGTTTCTGCTGAACACATCTCATGTCTGAAGTTTTAAATCAGGTTTCTTTCACATTTCGCATTCTTTCAGTTTTCTCATTTATTAATATTTCCTTCGGCTTATTCCCTTATTTATCAGGGGTCGCCACAGCGGAATGAACCACCAACTATTCCGGCATATGCTTTATGCAGCGGATTCCCTTCTAGCCACAACCCAGTCCTTGAAAACACCCATACTTTGTCACATTCACACACTCTCATACACTACGGCCAATTTTTCATTCATTCATTCATTCATTTATTTATTTTCTTTTCGGCTTAGTCCCTTTATTAATCTGGGGTCGCCACAGCAGAATGAACCGCCAACTTGAACAGCACATTTTTTTTGCGCAAAGGATGCCCTTCCAGCTGCAACCCATCATTGGGAAACAGCCATACACACTAATTTACACACATACACTACTGACGATTTTAATTTTCCTCAATTCACTCACAGCGCATGTCTTTGGACAACATACAGTAATCCTAACTTTTCTGAGAAATTGTTAAATACTGTGGTAATGGTGGTAATGTTTTATTATCTTGGTAAATGGATTATATATGATCAAATCTGAAAATTACACAGCACCTAATCCTAATCCAAAACCAGTCATGAGCGTCGTTTTTTGAAACTGAGATTTATGCATTAGTTTCAATATAGTTTCAAAATGTGAAATCATGTTTCATGTGCACTGGGATTTCTCATCTAATTAGTCCTGTACTGGTCAGAAATGCATGTCTGAAGAGACAGGCATTGCCTAAGTATAGCATACGGTGAATGTAACCTTCATGAAGTACCGTTACAATTCATTCGGCACACTCAGTTCATGTATAACACCCCAACACATGAATCCAACACACCTGAATGACTTTAACACTGCAAAACAGTCAAAGGAGATGGAATAGATGGATTGAAAAGCAAAGATTATAAAAAAATATTCTGTGCGGAGCAAAACTGCTAACGCTGACTCCAGAATCCTTTGTATGCAAGTTCTGATTGAGTGGCAAATTATCAAATATAAATTGTTCAAAACACACTTATGCTATAGTGTATGATCTGTAAGCTACTTCAATACATTATAAAATCTGCACCACATATCAATCTCTATATATTGCTTTTCCTACATCGTCACCTTGAAATTATAAGGTTCTATCTGCGTTCTGAATGATTTTGAGATATTAAGCGTCAAAGGTTTTGCTTTCCATAGCAAACAGTATGCGTATAACATTTGTTTTTTTTTAAAATAAAAAGTCTTAAAATGTAAACAATTTACATATAAAAAAAACATCCCATTATGTAAATACGTTGTCAGTTAATCAGAATATGTCAATAACTTAATTTTGACAAGAAATGTCAGATAGAACCTTATAATTATAAGATGACGACATAGTTAGTAAACTTGCTAGGTTGCTCATCTGGTACAGCATTGCCTTTGGGATGGAAAAACAACAAAAGCAACAACAAAAAGCTTGTTATGTTGTGTATGTTAGGTAGTGATGGTACTGAATAATCATTCTTAAGTACAATTACTTGCCCCAAAATGTATTGCAAATAGAGTAAAAGTGTCTGTTGTAAATATTAGAATAAAAAACAAATGAATAATAAGTAGAAGTACTCAAGAATAGTGAGAATTACATTGTGAATGGTTTATACATCTACATGCTATTTGTGCATGTGTTTGTGAAAATGTAGCATTCTATAGGGAATTTAAGGATTGTTTAAGCCCATTTGATGATTTCAGCCTCTTAGCCATTGCGTGTATCAATTGTGTGTCTTCTTGGACACTTTTATTGCTTCTACACTACATGTTTGCTGCATTTATTTAACACCCATTTCTTGAGGTTGTTCTGTACTGTATGTTTCTATGTGCAATTTGATGGGATGGGACTCACAGGACTGATTATTCTACTCAGCCAATAAATTCTTAAAAAATAAATAAATAAAAAAAGTAAAAAATAAAGTAGTGACTGCAAGTTGAAAGAAAATAGTGGAGTATCAAGTATCAATACAGCCCTAAATAATGGGTCACACTTTATTTTGATTGTCCGTTTGTTGAATTTAAGTTACATTGCAACTAATTCTCATTATAGATTATAGATTATAAGTAGACTGTAAGGTTGGGGTCAGGGGTAGGGTTAGCGGTAGGGTTAGTGTAAGTTGACATGTACTTGCAAAGTTTCTTATAGTCAGTTATATGTCTGTTGAATGTCGGTATCAACAGATATTAAGTAGACAGTCTATTAATACTCAAATGGATCATCGAAATGAAGTATTACCAAAAAATTTACTCAAGTGAAAGTAAGAGTACACATTTTTAAAAGTACAATTCCTTCAGAAAAACGAATCAATTACAAACATTTGACGATTTTTTATTTGTACAATGATGTTTGGTCAACATTTGGCTAAGAAATAACTATTTAAAAACATTTAAGAGTTCAAAATAATTTAAACAGAGAAAATTGCCTTTAAGTTGTCTAAATGTGCTTAGCAAAGCACATTACTAACCAAACATGATTTTTGCTTAATACCCTAATATTTGTTGGGATAAAATAAAAATCAATAAATTTCACTCAAACACTGCGTTTTGGCTATTGGCTATTTTGGATCTACCTGTGCAACATGAGACTGGTTTTGTGGTCCAGGGTCCCATATTGGAATAAAATGTTTTTTTTTTTCCATCATAAAGGCAATGCTGTACTAGGAGAGCTACCTAGCAAGTATACTAACCATGTGGGAAAAGCCTTATATGGAGATTGATATGTGGTGCAGACCTTATAATGTAATAAAGTTGCTTACAAATCATGCACTAAGAGTGTTTTAAACAATTGATATTTGATAATTTGTCATGCAATCAGAATTTGCATACAAAAGATTCTAGAGTCTGGGTAGGCAGTTTTGCTTTGCACAGAACATTTTTTATAATCTTTGCTTTTCAATCCATCCATTCTGTCTCTTTTGGCTGTTTTCCAGTGTCAAAGTCATTCTGGTGTGTTGGATTCATGTGTTGGGGTGTTATAGTGTACCGAATGAATTGTAACGGGTACTTCATGAAGGTTACAGTCACCGTATGCTATACTTAGACAATGCCTGTCTCTTCAGACATGCATTTCTGACCAGTACAGGTCTAATTAGGTGAGAAATCCCGGTGCACATGAAACATGATTTCACGTTTTATGGCAGAGAGATTCAGACAAGTTTGGTGATGTGAGAGGGGCTGGTGCATTACAACAACAGTAGATATTATATAAGCGACAATGACAGAAGGAGGAACTTGATAATATAAAAGGAAGAAGAGAGAAAACGAGAAATAAAAGCAGTATCTGAGTAGCATCTGCCTGTAATCTGAGTGTCAGAACAGACCCCATCTGCCAATATTACAAAAAAGTGCCAGCATGTCTCACACACAAACATATACTACAGATGTTTGCAATGTGAAAATATATAAAACATAACATTACCCCAAAATGTCCTTACATTAAGTTGAAAACAAGAAATAATTAATGAGTATTTTTTTCCCATCTTCTAGAGTATATCTGAGGTTGTTGTTGTTGTTTTAATTCTTATTCTTTCTTCCTCACTGAAAAAAAAATCAAGCAGTACTTCATCCAATTAAAAATGTATCTTTCATTTGTTTAATATTATTTGTTTTATTTTTTAAAGTAATATATTTTAAGTTCCAAACATAGTTCAACTTAAATGTTTTTGATTAAGAGCTTAACTTAGAAATGTTTGTTTTGACCAATGTAAAATTTTAAGGTTACTCACACAGGCCAGTGCATGCGTATTAAGCAGAAACTCAATATGCTTTGTACTTTCATGGACATAAAAATATTGTTTAAGGCAAATTACTTATTTTTCATTGGCTCAAGTGATCAGATTTTTATGTAAAACCATTACCCAATGTTTTTTTAAATGGATGAACGAACATTTCATGGGAATTTTTGTTTTGATTACAGCTATATCTTCTTGTTTAGATTAATTAATTGTCAAGACTTCAGCAACACAAATATGCTTTGAACCAAATTACTGTATATAAAATTGTTCTCATGGAGATAGAAAATATTGTTTAAGGTAAAATATTTATTTTTCATTGTGTCAAGTGATAAAATTTAGATGTAAACCTCTACTTTTTTCTAATTAGATGAATGTATGCTGCTTTCCAATGCTGTTGAAAAACTATTAAATTGACTGCCACTTGGAGTGATGTTCCGAAATTCAATTAAACACATATAAATTCATTTACGCATTCCAATAAATTTCAAGCCACTGTACACTTAAGAATAGAAAACTACAACAATTTGGTCTCCAGACTTAATAAACACCACCTAAGCCATGATCGATTGAATAGAAAAAAAGATAATCCCCAACACACATCTATGCTTTGATTCTCCCAGCACATTGAAGGTTTCAATATTATTTAACTGCTTTTGAAAATAAAGCAATAAAAGTAACCTTAAGTTATAAATATGACGCCACTCTACTTAATGAAGTCTGACACTTGGGTTATTTGAAAAAGAGCTTTAATTCATTTCTTCGGAAGCTTCAGTAAACAAAACAAAAAAATCTTGAATGTCATGGGGCAATGAAAGCATTATCATACAGTGGCTCAAAGTACAGCCTACGAACCACAGTGTTCACTACAAAATTAAACTTTGAATACTCAAATGTATTTACTCTGAGGCAGATGAAAAAGAAGTCGCAGCTGCCTGATTTTCAATAGAGCAGATGCAGTGCTGTTGTGCCAGACCAACACACATAAATCAATCTGATTGACAGCAGGCCTTTTTCTTTTTCCTCTGGCAGATAAAAGTTGGAGATCTTAGGCTGCATGTTTAATAGAAAACATAATGCAGAGTGAGATGATAAGCTCCACGCATCCTTGCAGAATGTCTATACCCAGCATTAAGTAAAAAAGTTGCGAGCTCATGAGGATAGAATATTATTTATACTGGAGTTGTATTATATCAGAGTGAGTCTGTAATTCTAACCAGCAGTCCTCAGAACGTGAGCCGAATGGATCTTGTAATACCGTGAAAAATGAAGCGAATAAAGGCTTGGAAATGAACGGCTCTGCTTTCCTGCCACATTGAGCAATGCTTTGGCTTCAGTTCTGCTTGAAAGAAGAGGGACCGATCTGCATAAATCAGGAGTAAATCACCTACTTCCACAGCCTGAGATGAATGCAATGAATGCAATTCTGTGAGCTCCTGGAGTCAAATATCAGACTGATGTGATCTGATATAAAGGTCAGATTAAGAAAGAATAAACTTGAAGTCTTGTCAAGGTAAATTGCGTTGTAAAATGTGTGCAAAGGTAAACAATGGTCCGTTAAGTATTATTCTGTGGTTATGCTTTAAGAGTGATCTCAGCTAATTAAATAAAGTCACAGTATATTATTTTTGCCAAGAGAGGGCAATTTTTTAAACGAACAAAGACATAGGATGTTGACGCTATCACTGTGGCCTGTCCACACCAATGTGTTTACAACACTGTAGTTGGCTATTGGCGGTTTGGCTGTTTGTCTCCACACAAACGCAATATTGGGTCACTGAAACTTTTTGAAAACTCCTGTTGTTTACAAGATGAATGTGCAGTGGCTGGTGCGGCATGTTGACAGCCAACCAGAACCAATAGAATTTTTTTGAGGCTTCTGATTGGCCAACATGATTCTAAGATTGTACTGGTGCATTCCAAAAGCGACGTATTGCCTTTTGAAGGGCATTTCGGAGTGAAAACAAAAATGACCGTCAAATTGAAGTGTCAATGTAAAGTTCCAAAACAAAGTCCTCAAATCTGGCCACTTTGAAGGGCCTTTCGGAATGAAGGTTTTTGAAGGTTTCAATTGGTGGGCACTTCAGGCACCCATGACCCTTTGTGGAGGGAAGTTGACTGATGTACCAGAATGACAACTGGAGTCTCGGAGTTTGACTTTATCTACAAATGTTTGTATAATATTAGTCTATAGGCAGCTACAACTATAAAAAAATGGCAACAAAACCAATTAAGTGAAAAACTAAGAGTCATAAATAAAATTATAATTTTAAATCATAATTATTAAAAAAAATAAAGTCACTCAAAAAAATTAAGTTTGCTGTTTGTGCACACTTATTTCATATGCATTATTGAGCTTCATGGGAGGGACAAGTTAAGTGTTTTATGTCAATCCACTTAAATCTGTAAAAACTTACGTAATTACTCCATTAGTTGCCTTACTTAATTCCTCAATGTGGCCCCATCACAAATCAATTGTGTGGAACCTAGCATTTTTTACTGTGCATATTATAATATGCACACAGTACCTACTGTACATGTAGTTCATAAAGAAAGAAAGAAAGAAAGAAAGAAAGAAAGAAAGAAAGAAAGAAAGAAAGAAAGAAAGAAAGAAAGAAAGATGCATGTACTCATCATTTTAATTGTGTCATATGGGTGTCAACTTGCGCATAAAAAAGCAAAAAAAGCCTTTCCTTGACTTTTGACCTCTACAGCCTTCACTCCTTCAAAGCTATGGACAGTAAACCTTTCGAAGGGATTAAGGCATAGAGTTAAACCCTTCTCTATGGAACTCAACGTAAATCACTAGCTGTTCCTTTAACATGTTCTTGACTATGCTTCATAGAGCTTTATTTGTTTGTTTAATCATGCAAGTGTGGATGATTTTATTCATTCATTTGTTCATTTTCTTGTCGGCTTAATCCCTCCATTAATCTGGGGTCACCACAGCGGAACGAACCGCCAACTTATCCAGCATTTGTTTTACGCAGCGGATGCCCTTCCAGCTGCAACCCATCTCTGGGAAACATCCATACACACTCATTCACACTCATACACTACAGACAATTTAGCCTACCCAATTCACCTGTACCACATGTCTTTGGACTTGTGGGGTAAACCAGAGCACCCGAAGGAAACCCACGCAACCACGGGGAGAACATGCAAACTTCACACAGAAATGCCAACTGACCCAGCCGAGGCTCGAACCAGCGACCTTCTTGCTGTGAGGCGAACGTGCTACTCACTACACCATCGTGGCGCCCTAGATGATTTTATTTTATTATTATTTTATAATTTTTTTACAAAAATACCTGTGTACTTATGGGCATGGCCTGAGTGTGGAATCGTGGAAGTTGTCATCTTCATTATATCCAATGGGACTCATGTTCATGGAATAAGTATTCAAAACTTATCAAGATAGTATGAATCGGAGAAAATGCTGATTAAAGTTAAACATGATGTGTCACTAGTGGAGCTTTTATTATTCCACAGTCAACAGCTTCCGCTTTGTGATTACGTTGGCAGATGTAGGGCTTTTTTAGCATACTAAATGTGTTTTAGGGTTCCGTTATAATGCTGTTCTGTACAGTGTAACAAAACACAAAACTCATTAAAGCGACTTTGGCATTTCTATGTTTTCTATATACCAAACCAGTATTCGAGGCTCTGACATCATTAGCTTGGCGTCACAGGACACGTTCAGTGTCACAATAGTTCAAATTGCTTTTTTTTCTGGATTTGAACATTTTTTTCAATTCCTGTATGTCAGTGAGCATAGTTTATAACACTGTTTTTGTTATTATATATATTTTGATAAATAAAAAAAAGAAACTTACATATTGTGCTTTTTAAGCAAGAGTCTTTTATCCTTGTAGTCCTTAATGCACTGAGTATCTGTTCAACACAACTAAGGGCATGGTACAGTAGAGATAATTACTCTCCATCAGATTGATCTGTATATTTTCTTTCATGTTCTATTTTCAGCTGTTGAGAAAATAGCATAATGCATGATACTTTAATGTAACTCGGTGTCAAAATAATATATATGGCAAGATCTCTTTTCAACCCACTGCAATATTTTCCACCTGAATGTCCTATTTGTCTTTTTTTTTTCTCTGTTATTCTCGGTGATATGGAAAAAGACACATATACTGCACATTTATGGAAATTACCAATACAATGGAAACCACTAAAAACCTTGTTTTTTTCTCTCTCCCTCTCTCTCTCTGCTTCTCTCTTTCTAGGTTTGTTTACGCACTGCTGTTTTTAAATGTAATTGTCTCCCTTTTTTATGGTAATACATATAATTTATAGAAAGTAACTTGTAAACATTATAAACTTTTTAATGTTTTTTTAAAAGTTAAATGACTGAAGAATAAGTGCAATGAAGTTAATGTATTTTTATCAAATTTTTAAAGAATCTTGTTATTTTATGAGTACAACATTTACTAGTTTATAGTTAAAAGTCCTATATTTGCTCAAAAAAAAAATTGGATTGAAAAATTGATGTTAATTTATGGTAGGTTAATTTACTCACACTCTACTTTTTTCGATCCTGTTTGAATTTTCTTTCTGTTGAACACGTTCTGAAGACTGTTGGAATCTTTCATAGTATGTTTTTTTCCTACTATGGAAGTCAATGGCTATTGGTTTCTAATATTCTAAAACAATTTTCTTTATGTTTAAAAAAGTAAAACGAAAGAAAGCAATTCAACTGAGCTTTGGAACCACTTGTGGGATATTTAATGATTATGAGCTATTCCTTTAATAATAATAATAAAATAAAATAAAATGTCTCCTTTTATGTCCTAGTTTAATCATTTTGGAGTTTATTTTACTGAAAAGTTTTTATTTTACCGAACGAAACTATATATTTGTTTATTCTTCTGTCTCTCCATCCTCAGTTCAGGCCGTCAAAACAGCTTTCAGAGTTGCAAAGATTTCACAGCTTTCTTGTTGTCATATGTACTTATAAGTTGCAATCCTGTTTGCCACCAAATAAAATGAAAAATCATTTCCCAAGCATTCTCATTCCATTTATTTGGTTTAAAGAAATAAAACCCTATTTGTTAGTAAATGTGTAATGGTAATTCAATAAATAAACTAAGGAAAACAAATATGAATACTAATAAGATACTGTTGGTGCTTTGTGTCTCTGCCAGATGTCCAACTAAACCTCTAGCTGGAGATCTAAAAATAATACCTTGGCTAAGCTAAGAATATCAGCAACCTTTAAAACAGTATATCAGTTATGCTAGTGTAATGGAGGCCAGCTAGCGTAGTGCTTAACCTTAACGCAGGTAAACCTTACTCCTCTGACCTCTAAAGGTGCTCTAGCGACAGACGCTTGTAGTCTTTAGCCTCTTTGTTAGAGCAACTGACTCTCTTACAAAGAATCGCCAGTTCAATCCCAGCACAGACTGGGTTGGGAGCAGTAGGACCGGTGGGTTACACTAACAAACTAACACCTACATGATAAAATGAAAATTATTGTAGAAACAAAAAGCACTGTTTTGCGGAAGCACTATTTATTGAGCCTACACACTATAAGAAGGTCCAAAGGCTGTCTCTGCGGTGGGACCTTTAAATCAAGAAAAAATACACTTTGTACTTAAAGGGCCATAACCCCCCACAGAATCATGAAGAAAAACATGCAACAAACCTCGTGGATCATGGAAACAAACACATTCGACCAATGCCTCACCTAGTCATTGAGTCATCCAGCTTGGCAGGTCTGCTTAGCCTTCAAAAAGCATGTGCACTCATGACTTATTAAGAAGCAGTGTCTTATCATAGGATAAGAAAACTCTTCTATGAATAATAACGAGAAACTGGCTCCACTGGAAATCACTCCACTTGCAGTTTTGCGCTACGTCACTGATTTTGATTCGACCCCAAAAATTATTTTAAACCCGGAAGATGAAATTAGCTGACAAAATCTCAAGCTTATCCAGTTTACTTTAACAGGTGCTAACATTGTCTCAACCGATGCACAACACTCACAAATTTGTTAAAAACTCAAAAAAAGTACCACAGTGTTTCTTGAACCTTTAAGTAATAATAATAATAATAATAATAATAATACATTTTATTTATATTGCGCTTTTCTCAGACTCAAAGCGCTAACAAGAGCATCAAAACACAGTGGAACATGAAATACATAAAAAATAAAATAGACAATAAATAATATAAAATACAGATTAAAAGAAAACCTCATAAGTTATAAGCAGTAATAAAAAGATGCGTTTTAAGAAGCTTCTTAAAACAGTCCAGGGAACTGGCGTTCCTGATGTGTATGGGAAGAGCATTCCACAATTTAGGTGCACGATAGGAGAATGCCCTACCTCCCATGGTGCTCAGTTTACAGCGAGGCTGAAACAAGGTGAGCTCAGAAGCGGAACGTAGATTACGAGAGGAAGAGGGTAGAGATATCAGATCACAGATATAATCCGGAGCAGAACCATGAACAGCTTTATAAGTTAAAATCAAGGTTTTAAAATCAATGCGTGACTTGACAGGCAACCAGTGTAACTGGTGGAGTACCGGGGTAATGTGAGAACGAGATGATGTGTTGGTTAACACACGTGCAGCAGAGTTTTGAACATATTGTAGAATCTTAAGTGAATTGGCTGGCAGACCCCCAAATAAAGAGTTACAAAAATCTAAACGAGACGTAATAAAAGCATGGACAAGCCTTTCAGCGTCTGGTTTAGAGAGAAAAGGGCGGATGCGGGCAATGTTGCGTAAGTGATAAAATGCAGTTTTTGTTAACTGTTTAAAATGAGATTTCAGACTAAGCTGAGCATCAAAAATTACACCAAGATTTCGCACCTGCATAGAAGAAGTTAAAAGAGAATCATCAACTGTTAATGTAAAATTACCATATCTATTAACAGTAGAGGGTGTACCAATGAGTAAAATCTCAGTCTTGGAGCTATTTAATTTGAGATAGTTTTGTTGCATCCAGGCTTTAATCTCCACCAAGCAGGCATTAAGTGTTGACAATGAGGCCGATGGATTAGGAGATGTACTAATATAAATCTGTGTGTCATCAGCATAGCAATGATAACCAATACCGTATCTCTGTAGTATATTTCCAAGAGGTAGCATATAAATGCTAAACAAAAGTGGCCCGAGAACAGAACCCTGGGGGACACCGTGACGCAGAGGGACAGTCCGTGATCTATGACCCCCCAAATAAATGAACTGTGAGCGTTCTGTGAGGTAGGATATGAACCAACTTGTGCTGTCCCAGCTAGACCAACCCAGTTTTGAAGTCTGTCCAATAGCAAGCTGTGAGAGACAGTGTCAAATGCTGCAGTTAGGTCCAAGAGCACCAGAATACCACAAGCCCCCGAGTCAGCAATCATAAGAAGGTCATTAGTGACCTTAACTAAAGCTGTTTCCACACTGTGGCCTGATCTAAAGCCGGATTGAAATATATCAAATAAGGCATTTACCTTGAGGTGGTTTTGCAGTTGACCAGCAACCACACGCTCAAGAACTTTTGCTAAAAAGGGCAAGTTAGAAATGGGCCGATAGTTTGATAAATTAGACACAGTCACAGCCAGGTTTTGTAAGGATTGGCGTAACAGCAGCAGTCTTCAGTGCTGTTTCTATTGACCCCGCACTGAGTGAGGCGTTCACAATAGCTGTGATATGGGGCACAAATAGTGCTAGACAGTTTTTTAAAACAGAGGTTGGAAAGGGATCTAGTACGCAGGATGATGAGGACATAGACATTACAGTTTTAGCAATAAGATTATCATCAACAGCATTAAAGAATGAGAATGAGAGACTTGGAGCAGAAGAAGGAGAAGATAAAAGCTCAACATGTGGAGAATTCGTATCACAGGCAATAGAGGTGATAATATTATCAACCTTTGTAGTGAAAAAGTCTAGGAATTCATTACAAAGCTCGACAGATGCAGAGGTGAATTTTTGGGAGGTCCAGTCAAATTGTTAATGGTTCTAAAGAGAATTCTAGAATTGGAATTGTGACTACAGATGATACGGGAGTAGTATTCCCTTTTTGCAGTGGTCAGAGCATTATGATACTCTGTCTGGTGCTGTTCAAACATTTGTTTATGTATTATTAAACCAGATTTGCTATACTTTCGCCCCAATTGCCTGTTTGCAGCTTTCATTTTTCTTAATTCCTGTGTAAACCAAGGGGATGACCTTTTAAACAAAACCTCTCGACTTTTCAGAGGAGCAACATCGTCAAGAACAGATTTGAAAATTTCATTATACTGGTCCGCAGTGGACATGATAGGTAAACCCTCAATGTGTTGATTGAGCTGGTCATTGTTGATATCATCAAGTTTCCTAAAAACAATCGTACGTTTGATATTGGTCTGAGATGGTGTAGCATACAGATCAAACGTAATAAGTTTATGGTCACTGAATGGCACCGTGATGGCTTTGGGTGGTTGGACTTTTACTCCAGATGTGCATACCAAGTCTAATGTGTGACCACATTTATGTGTTGGAAAGTCGACGTGCTGAACAAAATTAAAACAGTCAAGTATGTCCAATAAGCATGAGGCTTGAGTGCAGTCAACATTCTCTACATGAAAATTTAAGTCACCAGTTAAAAGTAGAGCAGGGCAGAGTGCACTGGAAAAAGTCAAAAGATCTGTGAATTCAGAAAAGAATTCCGAAGAGGGTTTTGGAGGACGATAGATGTTTAAAATGAGAACAGATGAAGTACCAGTCCATTTGAACGCCAGACATTCAAAAGTTGTAAAACAAGGCAATGTTACCTCAATTACAGTCACGTCAGAGCGATAGATGACTGCTAAGCCACCACCTCTGCCGGTGGGGCGAGGACGCTCTAGATATGTGTAGCTTGGCAGAGCGCACATATTTAGGTTAAAATAGTCATTTGTCTGATGCCAGGTTTCACAGATACACAGAAAATCCAGATCATTATCCACAATTAAATCGCTGATAAAAGCTGCTTTATTGTTTATAGAACGAGAGTTTAAATGAGCAAACCTGACCGTGTTTAGTTGAACTCCACTGGATGACTTCTGAAGAGGTACAAGATTCATCGGGCAACCCCGTGGTGAAGAGCAAGGACGAACCACTCGCCTTTGAGACCAGACCGTATTGATCGAGCCGGTCCGGTGAACCAGAAGATTCCTGCGAGAGCCCCGATGAGTGTACCTTGAGCGCCGTAGGAGTTGTAGCGAGCGTAGTGTTTGCAACACATCTGTAGCAGGAGTCATGCTGTGGTCAAGTTGACAAAGATCCGTTCCCGAATAAGTGATCATGATAAAGTCCGAGTGACCACGATAGGTCTCGTCAGGTACTCCAATAAAAAACAGAAAGAGAAAGGCAAAGTATCTTAGCCGCATGCTAGCCACCAGGACGAGCCTCGCAGGTCGCAGTGACCAAACACCTGCGGCAAAACTCTACTCCGGTTACATTAAAACAGATGCGGAGTGGTGTGAAAACAGTATTTAAAAAATCACATCTAAAAATACTAAAATCAGCCAATAAAACGTGCAAAATTCTGGTGGAGAAGCGGCAGCCAAGTTGCGCCAGCGTCCTCTCCCACAGTACTAATATTATTCTTTGTTTCCAATATACCAAAAATGACTATAACAACTTTAGGTACAAATGTATGCCATTTTAAAATGTAGAACTCCAGTTAGAGTTTTGTACAATTATTTCTGCTTTGTAAAAAGTGATTAGTTGAATTAGATGACAACTTATGCCGAGTTCAGACTGTGCGATTTTAACTCCGATTTTGACTCGCCAACAGGTTTTGTGAAATCGCAAACAAATGCCTGAAATCACAGGCAAATCGGTGCTCGTGCACGCGAGTGACAATCACACAGTGTGAACTATAAAAGACATGATCTGAAAGAATCACAGATGAGTCGCTGATGCCCGTGAGATATTTGGCGTGCTAAATATCTGGAGCTGTCAGTGATTCCAATCATGCCGTGAGAAATGAGTTTTGACTGAAAATAACATCAGCGATCACCTACAGCCAATGAGAGAGCAGCATCCACTAGTGTGGTTACCTGCATGCCAGCGGGAGGTTGGGGAAGAAGTTAAAAGTGCTCATTTTCAGTTTATTTGGACCCAAGAAATGGAGGAAAAACTAGCAGAAATTTGGCAGGATCACCTGTGTCTGTTTGACATGTCATCTTAGCAACACCACAACCAGGTCGAAAAGTTGAGCAGAAATGACTAATCTAAACCCAGGTGAGCAAATATGTACATTTTCTACCCCATGAAAGGCTTCTTTTACGTTATGTAGTTAATATCAAAAGATATACTACGTGTTTTTGGTTGTGAGACGTAGTTTGGGCAAAGTTGTCAGCGATTCTTCCTATTTTGGTCATACAGTGTGAAACCCTCTGTTGTCGATCCATCTTGCAGTGTAAACAAAGCAGCAACAAAACGCTAGCCCAGATAGTCATGCAGTGTGAAAACATCTGTGACACGACTACTTTGAAAAACATGCCATCTGAACTCGGCATTAGCTTCACACAGGTGAGTGGACTTGACAAACCACCTGTAGAAACACACACATATATTATGTCAAATCAAACTTTCGTTTTGGATGCGGTTAATCATGATTAATCTTTGCCCAGCACTACGTTTAAAGTCATTAATTGATTTAAAAATTGAGCAAACCAATTAAAATTAAGTAAATTAAATATGTACTATATTTCAACACAGCAGTTACATACAAGTTACGACAGGTTTATTCACATTAAGTAACATCAATTTATCGATTTTAAGAGAATATGTTTACTCAAATTGCTTTTTAGTTTGAGAGTTGACAGTCTTTGGTTACTGGTCCAAATCTTTGAGCACAAGGCTACAAAGTAAAGATCGCTTCAAATAATTAAGAGGAAGAACAGCTGGATTCTAGTCTTTTGCTATGCACGATGTCCTCAAAGAGAGAGAAAAGAGCTGGCATGTATTAATCTGTAAGAGAGGCGTTGTTTCTCTTGGCTCTCATTTGCACCTTCACATGTGCTGTGCTGTTTCCCTCCCCATGATGCCAGGATGCTGTTACCCTGTGATTATTCCTTCTGCTTCTGATTCAGAGGACAGTTCCTGAGTTCAACCTCACACTCACATACAAACACATACTCACATAAGACTCTCACATGAGTGCAACACAAGCACACTAATGCATACTTGCAATCATAATTATACTCTGAACAGGACCGAGAGAGAAAGAGAAAGAGAGAGAGAGAAGGTCGCCAAGCAACGTTGGTACGAGTGGGCAGAGGAGAAAAAAAACTCCACTTGCATTAGTGTGGATTCAAGCATCCGCTTAGCATCAGCTTCCGGCGAGACTTAGGCACCTTGTGTGGGTGTCTTAAAACATCACACACTGGTCATTTCATTACACTCAATGAAAGTAGAAGAACTCCAGGAAAGAGATCAACTTGTCAAGAAGTGAGTCTGACTCATCAGCGTGTCTGAGAATCTTTGTGATTAAATCAGTTTCCCATTTCCCTTCTCATCCTCTTTGCATACAGCTAGAATCAATTAATGCGTATCTTTTAGAAAGAATCAGTTTGTCTAATGTGTGTATATGTAGTGTGTTTGAATATAGGAGGTCTGCAAAGTGCACTACATCAGAAAAGTATTCAAAGCACCTTTTCTGCATTTTATATGACAACCTTATTTCAAAATGGATTAAATTCATCTTTGCAAATGTATTGTATTTATATATAAGCATTTATAGCCTTTGCTCAAAACTTTGTTGAAAATTTCTGACCCCAATTTCAGCTTCAAGTCTTTTTAATGTGATTCTGCAAGCTTGGCAAACTATTTTTTAGAAGTTCTTTGCAGTACATTTCAAGCTCTTTCTCTCTGGGTGGGGTGTGTCAAGGAACAGTCATTTTTAGATATCTCCATAGATGTTCAATTAAGTTCAAGTCTGGACTCTGGCTAGGCCACTCCAGGACATTTACAGAGTCGTACCCACTCCTTGGTTATCCTGGATAAGCTTTCACCTCACTTTGTTCTCTCTGTATATTACTAGATTTATCTTTTCTTCAATCCTAACTGATCTCTCAGTTTCTCCTTCTGAAAAATATTCCAACCACCATGTCCTTCACCTCTGATTGATTGCTCATTCGCATGGCCCACTCTAGGAAGTTTCCAAGTGGTCCCAAACTTCTTCCATTAACAGATGTTGGAGGCCACTGTTTGGTCACACTTTATTTTGATGGTCCCTTGGTTGAATTTAAGTTACATTGCAACTAATTCTCATTAGATTATTAATAGACTGTTAGGTTGGGGTTAGGGGTTAGGGGTAGGGTTAGTGTAAGTTGACATGTTCTTGCAAAGTTTCTTATAGTCAGTTAAATGGCTGTTGATTGTCTGTATCAACAGATATTAAGCACACAGTCTACCAATACTCAACTGGACCATCAAAATGAAGTGTTACCCACTGTTCTTATATGGATCTTCAATCATTCAATGCGGCAGAAAATTTACCCTTTCCTAGATCTGTGCCTTCATACAATCCTATCTCAGAGGTCTACAGGCAATTCATCTCAGAGATGAGAAGTGGAAACAGGAACACCTGAGCTCCATTTTGAATGTCATAGCAAAAGCTGTGACTGCTTATATGGAAGAACTGGGGCACGTTCAAGCTTAAAACGCATGCAATATTAAGTATACCAATTCAATCCAGCTCCAAACAATCTTCAAAAAGAACACAAAAATCTTCCTTCTGCCACAGTTGCAAAACTGGCATCAGGAAAAATTGCTTCACCATTTCCATTAAAAAATAAATAAATAAAAGAAAGGAAAAAAAGTTTTTAATGTTTTGTCAGGGCTCAACCATAGGCTGGTCACAATCCACAATCTGAGGGCTATAATCAGTAATTCCTATCACACAAACTTCAGTTTGCTATATATTTGCATAATGTCAGCCTTTGGTCTTTCCTTCACTGGCTGCCTGCAAACAAAGTCTACTTTGGCCAGTCTCAACATAATTACTGATGCCTGTAAGAGTTTCATGTTGTTAGCGTCTTGATGAGATAAGAGGAAAGGGCACCTTCAAAACTAAATTAAGAACATGTAAAAGACTCAGTAAAGTAAACTATTTTATTTTCTTTCAAAAGAGGGGTTTGTGTTACACATTACAGAAGACAACGTTAGCATTCATTATTTGTTGTGTTTACTGTTTATGTTTGAGCTTTTGCATTTTTTTTTTGTCTGCTGCTTTTAAATCTTGTCAGCTTTACAGGTTGTGACATGAAAAATAACTACAGTATTCAATAGCACGTTGGTGACTCATAATTCAGGAGATTGCATGTCCTCATCCTATTAAAATACGCTTTGCCTAATTATTCAGGACAGCACACATTAATTTCCCACGACAGACACTTCAAACTCTGAAACTGGGTACAGTAATTCAGAGACAGAGTCATGGATCATTCTTGATGCATATTTTTGCACTTGTTTTCGGACTGTAAGATTGTCTGCATGGCATAAATTCCCATCCATGTATACTCATGTATTAAAAAAAGCTTAAAAGTCATTAAAGTTGAACAAGAGGGTTTGTTTACTTTGAGGCATACAGTTAAATACAAACAGTTGTGCATTTATTAGTGCATTAAATCACAGCAGCCACCATAGAATAATAATAATAAAATGTCAAAGAAACTTAATGTAGAATATACATACATTTTGGTGACTGTTGGTGAACTGTGTGCAATTTTTGGAAAGTCATGATTATTTTTTTAACTCAGTAAGTGTTAAAATAAATAGAATCTGAAAATGCTGGTTGTGCTGTCTGTTTCTGCTCTTTTGCCTTCTCTCTGCAGTTTAGTACGATATGTTCACTTTTGTGGAATTTTGCAAAGCTGTTGTGAACATTTGTGGATCTACTAAAATGGGTGTTTTGTGATATTTAGAATAGAATAATATGGACACACTGCTTTAATCTTTTGTATTAATTCATTAATTCAAGGCTCATCTGGTTTATTGGCATCTCCAAGAACACAACTTGTGATTTGTAGTGAAAAGCTGCCAAAGGTCTTAATGATAGTCACTCACTCCTTCTGCAAAACATACAAATAGATTCATTCATTCATTCACTTCAGCTTAGTCCCTTTTGTTTATCAGGGGTCGCCACAGTGAAACTAATTGCCAACTTATTCAGCATATGTTTCACACACATTCTCACACATACACTACAGCCAATATAGCTCATTCAATTCAACTATAGCGCATGTCTTTGGTTTATGGCGGAAAACGGAGCACCCTGAGGAAACCTATGCGAACATGGGGAGAACATGCAAACTCCACACAGAAATGCCAACTTACCCAGCCGGAGCTTGAACCAGTGACCTTCTTGCTTTGAGGCGACAGCTCTAACCACTGAGCTCCCGTGCCACCTTTTGATTTATTGCAGTTTTAATAAGTTTTACAAAATTTTTCACATTTTATCACAATTGAAATTCTCATTCATACAATTGATTAATGGTCTTGTGAAGTGCTTTGAAATGTGCAGTTTTGTTCATGAGTAAATGTAACTTGAACATAGAGTAGTACCTCCCCCATTCTAAAAGAATCAACCAATAGTTTTGTTTAGCTCAACTCTGCCAGCGAGAGTAGTGAGCTCAATCGCATGCAGCAGTAGTGGCTTCTCAGATAATAAAGAGCATTTGACTGGCCAGAGGATTTGTTCAGAAATACATAAGGTGATATATATATAAAAAAATAAAAACATAAATAAAAATCCTTAATCCTTTTAGACACGTGAGAAACTGCAAGCTTTGGATGTTTATTTTAAATGTAATTTGTCACTGTTTTGGAGCACACTTACTTATAGATATCCTTAAGACTAGCACACTGATTAAAAAAATTACAATTTATTATGATTTTGCTTTTAGTATGATGTATGAAGGCATGTCAATATGTGTTTTCCTAGTCAATAGCTTGAGTTTGAGGTAAATAGCGCAAATAAATAATTTAGTCAGGAGCTTAATTTCATATACAGTACCTTAATTATGTCAAGGGTACAAAATAAGCCTGGACTGCTAAAAGTCCCTACTCCCTACTTCAGTGGATAACGTTTTCCTGCTGAGGGGTGCACTACTAACCGGTTCACTACATCTTAAAACTGTGATTGATGATGCCCTCATGCAGAAGCAAGTCTCTTTCTGGTTTGTGTTCTGGTCCAGTGTACTCCAGCAAAGTGACCGATAGCCCAAGTAAAGTCCAAACTACAGATGGAGCATTTCTGCAAATTCTCTTCATGATGAAAATCACGTCCTCTTTCTTGCTGATATCAGCTGTTGTTGTGACCTGAAAGGATTTGTATGCATATAATGTTCATGTCTGAGAATAATTTACTACTAAGATTTTTATAACAGAACCATCCCAGATATTTACATATCACAGTATTCTCTCATTAAATCGGATGATGTTAGAACAGTTATTTGTGGTTCAGCATACTCTAGCAAAGCGTCCATCATTAGACTTGTATGGTAATTATTTAAACGGAATGACAAAGGCTCATCAGGTTCATTGGCATCTTCGAGAACACGACTTGTGATTTGTAGGGAAAAGCTGCCAAAGGTCTTAGTGATAATCACTCACTCCTTCTGTAAAACATACAAATAGATCATAAAGCCCTTGCAACATGGCAAAACAGTACACACCAATTATTGTTCCAACATCATGTGATTTAAGGATTTAAAATTAATCTCATAAATTGAACGAAGAAAAAAAAACGAGTACATACATTTTTCCAGGACGAGCAATTGATGTGGTGTTATATGTATAATTAGGTATTGTATGTACACACAAATTCATTCAAATCACAACAACAGCTGAAGTTAATCCTTGTGCACTGTTTAAATACACTAACCTTTTGTTAGGGATGAAAACATCCACTGAATTATATAAACATACACGGTATATATATCGTTTTTTCGATTTGTTTTTTCTTTTTTGCAGAAACCTGTTAATCAGTCTCAGTCCTGATCAAAACTACTAAATGTTTTTTAAAAAGTACAGGATTTTAACTTTGATTGCCAAGCTCACAAATGATGCCACTGATTTGGTGTTAAAAACACACACAAAAGGACGTATTTTCTGTAAAAAAAAATAAAATAAAAAAAATTGTGGACTGGATTTTTATTTACCTTGGTCATGTAACGAATTAGTAACAACATTGGCTTTGATGCATTGTTAGATTAAAATTTTTTCTACCTAGTTTACTGTTGAGGGCTGTTTTGTTCCTTTGACTTCCATTATGACCATATTTGATAGTGCATTAATACACAGTCTTTGTATTTACTCTATGTAGATCTAAGAGCTAAGATGCATATTTTGATTTTCGCAGACTCATCAAGATAATTACACAAAGGTCACACTCACACTATCACAGTCACACATACACACACTTTAATTAGCTGTTATACTCCATATAAAATCCAGAAACTACAGGCCCATCTAAAGGGTTAATGGTGCCATTTGATGATCCACACTTAAAATTACAAATTTTACCTCTTCCCAACATGGTAAACCACCAACAATCAAATATGCATGATTATATGGTGTCACAGTTTTGTAATAATAATAAAAAAAGTTGGTTATAATGAAAGTCACAGGGCAAAAACAACCACCAACAGAACATTAGGAAGAAAAAATTTAAAACAATCAAAAACAATGCATCAAATATTTCATATGTCTAAGACTTTGATAAAAGTAAAAAAAAAAAAATGCAAAATCCAGTCCACAATTACATTTTATATTGAAAATACAATTTTTTTTTTTCAAATCAGTTATTAATTTGGCAATTAAACAGTTAAAATCCTGTAATTGTCACGGATTGGCCAGGCTCTCCCGGCACTCATCAACCCAGAGCAC
>CAIGQQ010002480.1:3665690-3685223 GCA_903798035.1 Danio albolineatus
CCTGTTCCCTGAGTCTTCCGTCCATGGTCCTGTCGTCGTCTGTTCAATGTTTGTCAAGTATCTGGTGTGTGTCGTCCATCCTCCTCACGTGTACTCTCCTCCTGAAGCAAGTTAAAGTCTGTTCCTGAGCCTTCCTCCACATATCCTCCTGGTGTTTCTCCAAAGTGTTATATGTTGTCAACAATAAACTCACCTATACGTTTCACTATCCTCAGATCTCCGTCTGCTTCATAACAGTAATCTTCTAAGCAATTTATTAGTTTTGATCAGGACTGAAGTTGATTAACAGGTCTCTACAAAAAAAAAAAAAACATATACATTTATCTGATGCACTTTTACAGCAGTTTCATTTACTGGATGTTTTCATCCCTAACATAACAAAAAGGTAGTAAATTTGTGTATTGTTGATTTATTTTATTTTTTTTAATCAAAGCATTTTTTCAAAATATGTACCAAAATAAGATTTGTCACCAAAAACCATTCTTCTAGTTGAAACGCAGAAAACGCTGTGGCTAAATTAAGACTCAGAATCAACCCAGAATTAATGAAAACATCCAAAATAGTAAATAAGGGTTAAGTTGAAAAGAAAAGTGACTTGAGGAGTTTTTGGGGGAATAAAAGTACAGTATAATCTAAAGATGTGATCGCTGTTTCTTTGGCTAAAGACAGAAGTCTTTTGTTCATGGCATGGCATCAAGGCATGGCATCATGAGGTTATGAAAAAGTTTAATAAGATTACAAATTCCACTGGCAAGTAAGCAGTGAGGTACAGTATGAAAAGCTATGCTGGATGTACTGTATTATATTGTGCCTAGTAATTGCTTGTTTTCTGTATTTGAGTTTTAAACAGACTGCTTTGGAGCACAGCATGAGCTTCTAAGTTTGTATCATCATTAAAGACACACTGTGTAAGTTAGTGGTCACTTTTTTCAAAGCAAAAACAAGTTACAGATATCTTATCTTGTAAAAGTACTGCCACCATCTATACACAGTATGCATGATTGCAAGCACAAAAGCATATGTAAACACTGAGTGTGCATTCAAAAAACAGTTTCATTACCACACATTTGCATAATGCATTTAACACATTTGTCCAAAGTGACTTACAATTGAGGAGGCATTTAGCAATTCAACAAAAAGAGGCAATACACACAAGAAATGCTAATTATACAAACACTGACAAAAGTGATTCAAAGATGATTCCTTGGATTTAGTATTTTTTAAGCTAAGTGTCTGTAAACAATTTATTTAGGGCTGAATTTAGACAAACAAATAAAGAACATTACTAAATTTAGGGTGACAAGGTGGCACAGTGTGTAGCACAATCACCTCATAGCAAAAAGGTCAATGGAATTTCTGTGTGGAGTTTGCACAGGGGGAGATCCTGTTCATGGGTGTTTCCTCCGAGTGCTCCTATTTCACCCAGAAATTGGCCATAGTGTATTTGAATGCAAGAGTGTATGGGTGTTTCCCAGTGTTGAGTTGTGGCTGAAAGGGCATCCGCTGCGTAAAACATATGCTGGATAAGTTGGAGGTTCATTCCGCTGTGGCGACCCCTGATTAATAAAGGGACTAAGCCGAAAAGAAAACGAATAAATGAATTACTCAATTTAATTTGTTTAGATTCAACACATATAAATTGTTTGCAACAATTTTGCAGACATATTTTTTTTATTGTTAAGTAACTGTTAGCGCTTGGAGAATTTAGTGCTAGAGTAAGGATGGGGCTGTATTTTTTCGTGATTTTTGTAGAGAGAGAGAGAGAGCAAGAGAAGAGTGTTTGTATAGGTGGTTTGTCAAGGCCATTCACCTGTGTGAAGCAGACATCATAAATGCATTGCTTTTCGTTTGTTTTTTAGACATGATGTGATTGTAAGAATGTGTCTTGTGCAAGTGTTGTTCAAAATGTCAGAAGGATGATAGAGTGTGTTTTCCATAGGTGGTTTGTCAAGTCCACTCACCTGTGTGAGGCACAATCAGAATTGCATAGTTTTAAGGTTGTCATATGGTACTACAGTAACTGCTGCTCCTTGATAAGCAGAGAATAATTTGCAATGTGGTTACAGCATATGATGTCAATGTTAATGAAAGGCTACTCAATTATTGTGTGCCTGTATGGTGTAAAAAAAAATCAAACAAAATATATTGACCTTATTCCGCCCTGCTCACTTTAATACTTGGCTCTTCTGCATTTTGTCATCCAACTTCCGGTACGCTGACACAGTACATCAAATGTACTGTAATTTTAGAAAAATGGCATATACAGTAATGCTAGTTCAGTAAATATTTTTAGCTGGGAGTACAGTGAAACCTCACTGCAATGATCAGATGGTCTCATATTGCCCCATCCATCGTTACCATTAATGTGGGTAGACGATATGAGCAAGAGGTATCTTACGGGGATATTTTAAATTACTTTGTCCTGTCACAAGGAGTAGATAGAACGTTTATGAACACTTATAAAAGTACAGAGGCCTACTAATATTTACATAGTTGGAAAGTTGGTCTTGTTCTATTACACAGTGAGGGTGATTTTGTCTTTTTAAAAGCAAATGTGCACCCCAGCCAGTCGAGCAGTCCATGCCACTCAGCGTGGGTGCTACAGTACTTAGTAAGCAGGGATCAGTGGAGACTACAGGATGTCCTGTAGCCTTTATATTATGGAAGGCAAGTAAACATATAAATAAATAGTAATATCTTATAAGGTCAATGTCACGGAGGCGCAGTAGGTAGTGTTGTCGCCTCACAGCAAGAAGGTCGCTGGTTCTAGCCTCGGCTGGGTCAGTTGGAATTCCTCCAGGTGCTCCGGTTTCCCCCACAAGTCCAAAGACATGCGGTACAGGTAAATTGGGTAAGCTACATTGTTCATAGTGTATGTGTGTGAATAAGAATGTGTGGATGTTTCCCAGTGATGGGTTGCGGCTGGAAGGGCATGCGCTGGGTAAAACAAATGCTGGATAAGTTGGCAGTTCATTCCACTGTGGCGACCCCAGATTAATAAAGGAACTAGTGTGAAGGAACTAAACCGACAAGAAAATCAATGAATGAATCTTGTAAGGTCTGTGTTAACATAAGTAAGCAATAAATGTAAACAGTATACTAACATATTTGTGTAATAATACAAAGCTGCTGACTCGGTTACTCGGTTAGTGTCTGGTCAAATCTCTTATTTTGTGAGGTACTGACCTAATTCTCGTTTTTGCAATTGTTTTAAAACTTCTGATTCAGTCGAGTATGGGAGAAATGACTAGGAATAATAAACGGAAGAAAATGGTCAAACTACTGGCTCTACAAACAAGTGTTTGCATGACTACACAGACAAAATAGAATAATATAATAAGAAAACATCAGTTTGCAACATCAAGCAGCAAAACGAGCTGTTTTTAATGTCTAAAAATGAATGGAAGTGAATGAGACTGGAAGTCTAGGGCCAAAAAGATTAAAATGGCCGCACCCGTTTATATGCAGAGAATAAGGTCAATATAATTTTTTTATATCTTAGAGCACGGTTTTTATACTAATGAACATAAAGTATGGTACCGTACCATAAACATTTAAATATACTAATACATTATATGAATGAGAATACTGTACATGAATAATAAACAGCTACATTTTCTGAAATATGTGAAGTTTGTTTACAAGCTAATTTCGAGAGGATCAACTGCTTATGATTTACCACGGCTGGCTGCACATTATCTAATCACGATCTCCCAATCATATGATTCCCCTTCTACTATAAATAACCACAGTTCCAGTCCACAGTTATCTTCGTATGGAAGAAAACCCTCCTTTTCCTCCCCCTTCTCCTCCTTTTCTTAGATCGGGTAGCACTGTCGCCCCACAGCAAGAACACCGCCAGTCCTGGTCCTCGCCAGGCTGGTGGGTGTTTCTGTGCAGAAATTGAATATTCTCCCCGTGTCCGCGTGGGTTTCCCCCAGGGCCTCCGGTTTCCTCCCACCATCCAAAGATATACACAATTCATTACAGATTAAACAATTCAGGCTCTGGTCTAACTCCCTTCCTCCTCTGACGGTTCCCTTAGCTGCTGCAGAGGGGGAGTTTGAGAGCCACCTAAGCTCAAGCTACCCTCTCGCTCTACAAACGGGAGGGAGCCCTGGGCTCAAGGATCCCTTGAGCTCAGGGCTCTCTCCCGGGACAGCATGCCAAACTAGCTTATATTAAATCATCAGCTAAGTGTGAACTCTTGAAATAACATTTGACATGCAACAACTGAAAGAAACACACAGTCTAACATGCAGTCTCATGATATGATCATTTTTAAACTATTAAAAATGTAAGAATGTTGTTGAGTCTGTTTTACATAAAAATGGAAGGAAAACAACAGAGATAGCAGTAAATCATGCCAATGCTGACTCACATTTTTTACCATGTCATTTCTTGTGTGAGTGTTTAGTTACGCAACTGTTCAAGTCTTTTGGGAGGGAGCAATACGACTGTCAAGTCTTTTGATGAGAGAACCAATCACTTGTATCAACAGAAAGGCTGTTTGATGTTGGACTGACTCAATCCTTGAGTTGTATATGATCCATATGTGTGATTTCCTGCCAAAACCATTTGTCCTGTTTATTAATAAGTCAATTTACAAATAATAATGAAAAAATGTGGAGCATTAGATCTAAGAAGTATATATATATATATATATATATATAATTATGCATGTACGGTATATATTAAATAATATAGCACAACAATGTTTTATGCACACATCAGATTGTAAAAAGACCTAGATAAGGGGTCAAGAATGACACGAACTGGATCAAAGCAGGAAGCTAGGGAGCCAAGGCCAAGACTACCAGAAATATCCACGCTTGATACGGGAGCGTGTTCGCGTCTGGGCATGTTCGCGATTGCGCGCTCTCATCCTGGTGTTTATTCATGTGTCTGCAGCGTGTTGTTTCATTCCCAGCGTCTAAGTCTAGTTGGCTTCTGTTTCGTGTGGCGCTGGGATTAAACATGCACGCTGCGTGTGTGAGCACACGGTAAGATGTTTTCATTTTATCGTGTGCTTGTGTCTTGTGTTTGTCTAAGCATGTGGCCCTGTGTTTACATAGTGGCCGCGTGTTTCCGTTGTCTGTTTTGAACACGCGGTTAATGAGTGTCTCGTTTTATGTGAGCGCATGGCTTGTGATGTTTTCTTGTGTCATGTGCTCTCCCGTCTATTGTCTAGTCCCACCCTCCTCGTTAACCCATTATTATTTGATCATGTTCACCTGTTTGTTTAATTATTTGTGATATTATTTGATGATAAATGATAAAAATATATATTAAAATGATAACATTTTGGTTGGGTTTAAGGAAAGAGAAGGGTGGGTCAGTCGATTGGTTGGTCAGTCAGTCAGTCATTCAGTCACCCAAACAGTCAGCCGACAGCAGCCTCTGGTTTGCGCAAGAACAGTGGGCACGAACGGCACTCGCGACAGACATTTGAGATCTCAAAAAGCGGCCTCTCATAGACTCACAAAAACAAAAAGTGCAAAAAGACGTCACTCCCGGGACAAATCCCACAGCCTCCAGAAACGTACTTAGGACTACGTTCTCAGAATCTGGGTTGAAAAATACGCTCTGTGCCATGGAGCATGGTCTAACAGCAACCCTATTTGTTCTCTTAATGAGTTATGGGTGTTTTGAGAAAAAATCAATCAGAGTCTCATCTCCTATTCCCTTTAAGAGTCAGTTGCGTCTCGCCAATTTTTGCTATTTACATGGCGGACTATGTAAGTGTAAAAACTAAAGCTTCCCTAGCCAGAAAACAGAGCACAGCAAACAGAGCAAACAGAGCATTTGTAGTGCAAGGATAAAGAATGAGCCCCCTCCAATCTGCCTTTATTTTCCCTTTTTCTTACTCTCTTTCGTGGATAAGGAAATGGTATGAAGACATCCATTAGTCAACATATCTAATTTAATTTGTTAAGCACAAAGATTTGTTTCAAAACTATTTCTAAATTCAGCTCTAATTTTCATCAAACAAATAAATAAGCAATAATAAGAAGTGTGTGGTCAGAGAACTGAGTTATATCCAAACACATGCCCCATATGGTCAAAACCTGACAGGTAGACAAATATAAGCTTGTTTTTAATAAAACAAATTTAAATTTGCATAAAATAAACAATACTGGTAATAATAACAACATTATACAAAAGCAAGCTGTCGTGAATAAACGGAAAAAAAGCTCTCGAGATGAAGACATGGAGTTAGTGGTTTTATATTGATGTAGAATATATATTTATTTTTGTAATATAATTTAATCCTTTAATTCTTTTTCATTTGTAAAGATATTTGCCTATTGCTGTATATCCTGCATGTTTTTAGCAATGTGTTAGCGAGGAGCACAACTAACGCGCTTTGCGCTGGACATAGACCTGCTTTCAGCTTGTCTATTGCACAGTCTATTTTAGTTTCTCAAAATAGTATCTCGCCAACAATGCGCCTTAACACACCTCTTTTCTAGACCGGAACACCCATGAGTCCACAAACTGGTGCAAATGGGTTTGCTTTTTAAACAACGTGGAAAAATTAGGGTTGCGCTGATCTGAAAATAGCAACAGGTCGGGGAAATACATCTTGCGCCTTTTTGCACCGTGTATGATAGGGCCCTAGAGTTAGAAGCTGTGTAAAATGTATAAAGTTAGTGGAATGATAACAGAAAAATTTGAAATCGAATGATAAATGAATTTTATTGCTAAATACAGTGCAAATGTATTACGATAAGCTGTAAAAAGGGACAATTTTGTTTTGAAAAATAATATAATTTTGTTTTGAAAAATAATAAAATAATAACACAAATACAGTACACACCATCAATATTGACGTTATTATTTTTTGTAACCACTTTTCTGTGAAAACAAATAAATTTTCCAATTGGCTCCAAAGGCAATCCAATTATTGGCCATGTAGTGTTTGAGATATACTATAATAATGTGCGTGTATCCGTTAGTGGCAAAGAGAATTGAATGACAATTCAAACAATTCGTCTTTGCAATGTAATACATACATGCGTCAGTATTCCCATTTGATTTGCTTCGGGCAAAGAAATCCATAAAATTACCATTTGATAGCCTGTTAGATCTGTGGAAAAGCCAATTCTGGTGTGACAGGGCTGTACAGCTGCCAGTATAATCTCCACACACACACACACACATGCGCGCGCACACACACACACACGCGCGTGCGCGCTCGCACACATGCACATGCACACGCACACACACACACACACACACACACACACACACACACACACACACACAGAGTGATTCATCTATGGAAGGGGAAGGGGAAAATAATGAGAACTAGAAGAATGCCTTTCCTTTTCTTATTTTTGTGCTTGGTGAGAGTATTTGAAGAGGGGTGGAAGGAGTGAGAGAAAAGAAAAAAAAGCTCAATAAATCAGCAGCTGGAGGAAAAACTGATGAACCCTCTGAATCTCACTTAAATAGATTCTGTCAACCTTGGACCCCACACCAACCATCACAGACATCCTCAATGAACCCCTCCATGATACTAAATGATAAGAGTTAAGACCATTCTCTGTAATATATATGCTCATCATTTCTCAAGTGCAGAGAAACTCATTTACTTAAGGTAATTTATTATGCAAATTACAATAATTGCAACCCACGTTAATTTATTTCAAACAAATCTACTCGTCAAATAATCGTGTACACCATTTAAATCTTTTAAGTACTCCCATGCTCTAATTTAGTCATGAAGAGACAGTTTACCCATCAACATGGGAATTCTGTCAGGATTCCCCCACTTTTAAGTCATTCTTAATCTAAATCTAACACAAGCTCATTGGAAACACATGCTTCAACCTACACCCTACCTTTTTTTTTTTTTTGAAACGTCAAAAACATAATTAAAGATGCATTTGACTACAGTTTCTTGGTAAAATGAATGCTAGAGAGCAGAATGATGTCAAACATCGTTTGTTCTTTTTCACACTAATGGTATTTCATTCAGTCATTTTCTTTTCGGCTTAGTCTCTTTATTAACCTGGGGTCGCCACAGCGGAATGAACCAGCAACTTATCCAGCATATGTTTCACGCAGTGGATGCCCCTCCAGCTGCAACCTATCACTGGGAAACATCCACTAATGCTATTTACGGCGACGTATTATCAACAAATAAAGGATTAGCAACACCCAATAAAAACCACAAAACAACTAAATGGTGTCTGTGATTTGCAATTGAATTTGTTTGTCTCAACTATCTCGAAAAGGACAACTTTTAAATTTGCTTTGTAACTCACTAAGAACATTGTACTTGTGGTGTAGAGTGATCTGTGTGAAAAGCCTCGCTTTCTTGCAGAGAAGTACAGAATGGTGCTGTATTTTATTGTACTACAAAACAGACCCTAAAGCTGGTTTCACAACAAACACAGAATTATATATTTGCCCAGGTAAACTACAAACAAATTGAATGCAAACACAGAATCACATCGATCGCACAAGATCAAATAGTTCAACTCAAGCTGAAAATTTGTGTGAGGTGAAAAACATCCTGTGAGTAACCTAGTGTGAAGTGGTGGTCCATGTCTGGTGTGAACCCAGCATAAATAACGTATTTCAGATGCACTAAAATGTAAACGGAGCCAGATTTTACATTTCGTATTTCCAATGAACTTGGGCTGCCTATATGACTTTGCTATGGGGGAAAAAAAACAAAGATACTCTTATGAATTTATGCTAACTCTTTTTGAGAAAAATAAGTCACATATTCTGAGTGACAAATAAGTGATTGATTGATTGATTGATTGATTGACCTAAACATACTTTAATAGCAAACCTACGACTAGGTTACACAAAAACTACCAATTTAAATTGAACCTTGACAGTCATTAATAAAATAAACACATCCTCATTTTGTAATTTTGTCTGCTTGTAAATGGAGCAAGTGAGTCCGTCATGTCAAACATGCTTTTGTTGTGGGAACAGACCCAAAAGCCCAGCTGCTTGACAAAGCCTGTTTGTCTTGGTTGTGTTTGTAAGAGAGAAAAAAAAAACAGATAAAGAAAAGAAATGAATTTTCCCCTCAAGGACCTGCATTATTTACCTGTATGCTGTTTTTGCGTGTTGAAATGAATGAAGTGGTGCTGAATAGACCCTTAGATTTAATATCAGCAAATGCTCACGACTGCAAGTGATTTCATTTATTATTCACAAGACTCATAGTACGACAATAACAGCATCCAAGGGCTTTATTAACAGGAATGTGGCAATAGAGTAAACAACATGATTCAGCATGTTTAAGTGCAGCGATATATATAAATATACAGTATATTTATTTTTATTTAATTTTTTTCGAATTTATTAAAGCCAAATGCAACCCAATAGGGTGCTGGAAATAGTCTATAATAAATGAGGTGGAGTGTGAACCACTTACTTGACTCTGAATAAGGAGATCTGGGACACTGGGAAATACAGGTCTGCCATATTCATCCACACAGTCAGCGAAATGCATTGCTCATTATTGTACAGAAAATGTACATTAGGGATTACTTCATAGCGGTTTTCATACAGTAATTTTTTTACTTATCAAGTAACATATCTCCACTCAAATGACAAATATTGTACAATCTGAGATGATTTAGAATGAATGTCATTAAAAGCTGAGGTATATTATCCATGACAGGGCTGCTTATAAGAATGGAAGATAATTATGTAAATAAATAAATAAATAGCTGTATATATATATATATACATATATATACAGAAAATATTACTGTCACCTCACAGCAAGGCAATTGCATATTCTCCCCATGTTCATGTGGGTATTATCCGGGTGCTCCGGTTTCCCCCAGAGTCCAAAGAAATGCTCTATAGACGAATTGAGTAAAAGTAATTGGCCATGGTCTATGAGTATGTGTGAATGTGAGGGTGTATGTGTGTTTCACACATACAGCTGAATGGGCATATGCTGGAATACCTGGTGGTTCATTCCGCTGGGGTGACCCCTCATAAATAAGGGACTAAGCTGAAGGAAAAATAATGAATGAATAACAAAAACAAAAAAAGTCTTATGGATTCAACATAAAATAACCTTATTGTATAACCTAGCTTATTGTGGTCTTCATTTTCAAAATATGAAGAAAAATCGCCATCATATATTTAATCCCCATTACAGGTTAATAGAAATTGAATCACCATTACAGGTTATGAGAAGATTAATATATTATACACAGTAATATTGTAAAATATATAACTTTATCACCATTTCTTTCTTTTTTTTAATGTAATTTATTTCTTTGATGGCAAACTTGATTACTCCATTACTATAGTCTTCAGTGTCACATCTCTTTCTGAAATCATCAATTATAGCATGTTGTTTTTGGTGAAATAAAAAATAAAACAAACAAAACAAAAATATCAATGTTGAAGCTAACAATATTTTGCCTGGATTAAGTTTAGCTTTCATTCCCTTGTCCCACACCTGTGTTTCAGTTAGGTGCTGTTTACACTAATGCCTTTTGCTTTTAAAACTGCATTTTAGAATGAAAGCACTCCTTATCCAGACTGCTTTTTTTAGTGCATTTCAGAAAAAAAAAAAATCTACACTAAAGAGCCTAAAAGACATAATTGTTATGAAACAGACTGGTAGACGGGACGATTCAAGTGCACAATGGTTTATTAAGACAATACTGGACACACAGGGAATTGCCAGAAGGATATAGAAGGACGATGGGGATTTGGACAGCACACACCAGATATCACGACGGAGGACAGATGGATGATCCACAGATCACAGATGGACGAATCGGGGGAATGGACGAACAGATGAACACCTGAGGGCAGACAGAGGACACACAGACCACCAACTGGATATTCGGGAGAAGGTAACAACAGATGGTTAACACAGACAGGAAACGTTGGGTACGTGGCTGGCGGATGTATACACACAGACTGGAGGTTTGGAGGACAGGACTGGCGGATGAATACACTGAGGACAGACAGAGGATTACACAGACCACAGACTGGAGACTTGGGTGACAGGACAGGCGGTGGGAAGCACACAGACTGACGACTTGGAAAACTTGGATGGCTTGGATGACTCGGAAGACTTGGAAGGCTTGTATGACGTTGAAGACTTGGAGGGCTTGTATGACGTTGAAGACTTGGAAGGCTTGTATGACGTTGAAGACTTGAAGGGCTTGTATGACGTTGAAGACTTGGAAGGCTTGTAAGACGTAGAAGACTTGGAAGGCTTGTAAGACGTAGAAGACTTGGAAAGCTTGTAAGCCGTGGAAGACTTGGAAGGCTTGTAGGACGTGGAAGACTTGGAAAGCTTGTAAGCCGTGGAAGACTTGGAAGGCTTGTAGGACGTGGAAGACTTGGGAGGCTTGTAGGACGTGGAAGACTTGGAAGGCTTGTAGGACATGGACGACTTGGAAAGCTTGTAAGCCGTGGAAGACTTTACTAATTCAACGTTTAAGGTAAGTGCAGTTAATCTACTTAATTTAGAGTGTTCGGAGGGAGCACACTCAGAGTCCATTTCGTAGGAACGAGCTCGGACCCTGAGTGCTGTGAGGAGTGAGCTTAAATGGAGTGCACGGTGATGGGAAACAGCTGTGATCAATTAACATTAACGTGACTGTGCTAGTGGTGATTACGGGACTAAGTGAAGTAAGCTGTGCTGTGTTGTGATTCAACCAGCGATCTCTGACTGAGGAGATCGCTGGTGATCGTGACAATAATACACTCACTGAGCATGCAAATATTTTGCCAACATCCGTACTTTCATATGAGAGTGATTTGATGAATCAGGGAACGATATACAATAGTCTTGAAGACCAGAGAGAGATTGTGAATAGTTATGTCTCTGTTTTCAAAAGTTTGAGTTTTAGTCCATCTACACCGAAATTTAATGCCAGCATTTCTAAATGAAAATAGGATCTTTAGGTTGCAGGTTGAAGATGCTGAAGGATTGCAGACGTAAATGTAAATATTAAACGTAAAAGTAAAACTGCTAAATATTTTTGCTTAGTTGCTAAATAGTTTTACTCTGGTGATGATATAGTAAATTATACATAATTACAGCAACTGCAAAGTTTAACCCTGTACAAGACAATGTTCCTAACAACCCCCTCCCCCCACACACAAAAAATGAAACTTAAGTCCAGCACACACTGTGAGATGTATAATAATCTTTGCCAATGTACAGTAGCTTGTCAGACTTTAAGATCTTAGTTGTCATAATGTCAGACTGAATGTCAATCAAGATGCGTCAAACATAGACACATGAAACACTAATCTGGAGGTTGACATAATCAGTCTGACATTTACTGTCCTGCGTAGCCCTAATTTTACTCATAACATGCAATGATAACAAAAAACAGGGATTTTTTATTTTTTATTTTATTTTATTTTATTTTTTCATGATGTTAAATGATTTTGAAGTTGTCGCACTGATTGCGTCATCAGTTTCAGCGCTTCCATTGGTTCTTACTTTGATGCTCATCATAAAAGAAATCACACTGCAAGAAAATGTCTGAAATTGTCTGACACTGGGAAAAAAAACTGTACACTTTGATTGCAACAGCCATTAATTCGCTGTTGGTGAAAATTTCAAAGCAACAGTCAAAATCCACAGATTTTAGAATCTTGTAGAATTTTCAAAATTGGTCTCAGGTGACAAAATTATGACCAAAATCACAAAATGGAAGTACATTTACATGACAATTTTCAACTTAAGCTTGAACTTTTATGATACATAGTTCACCCACAACTGAAAACTCAGTCATCATTTACTCACCCTTTATTTGTTCCAAACCAGTTTGACTTTCTTCCTTCTGTAAAACACTAAGTAAAATATTTTGAAGGCAGCTGGATACCACTAACCAGACTTCCACTGGATTGGTTTTTCCTACTTTTGAAGTCAATGATTGCATGATTACAGCTTCCTTCAAGATATCTTCTTTTGTTTCAACAGGGGAAAAAAGTCGAAGTTTGCAATCACTTAAGGGTAAGTAAACTGAGTACATTTTGATTTTTAGGTGAACTATCCTTCTAATGGTGATGTCATGCACAATGTTCAGTCTAAAGGCATATGCAAATACTTGACAATCAAAACAAAATAGGAAGATTACAGGTCCATATGTGCACAGGGCTGCAGCATTTCTTTACGAAGGAAAATGCTGATCTAACATGCATATTACAGCATTTAGTCATTTTCACTGATCCATGAACAGGAATCATATTGAATTTTGTCATCTGTATGTTAAATTTTTTAAATCAAACATACATACCTATTGTGTTTTTAGTATATTGTTGTCATACATTTACAATGACACTTTTTTTTGTTGTTGTTTTTTCGATGGTCCCCTTCGGACAATATGTGTATTATTTAAACTGTTTTATTTAGTGTATTATTTGAGTATTAGTAGACTGCTATCACTTTATTGTGAACATTATATTGAATATAAGTAACTCTGACTACTAACAGTTACAAAGTTACAAAGACCGTCTGAATGTCTAAAAGTGGCCGTCAAAATGAACTGCGGCCAAACTAATTATTTTTTACTCGTTAAGATGAGTAATGCTTAATTACAGATGGCCATCTCTGCATAACAGCTGAATTATTTCCATTATCAGGTCACAAACATGTACTCAGTGCAGTTCCACATATGTTATGTTGGCAGTGTAAAGCCTATTTCAAGAGTATCATTAAAGAAGTGGGCGGATGAGGAAAGGTATTGATGATTAGTGCATGAGTCATATGCATTTAATAAGAATATATGTATGCACATATGTATTTTTAATGTTAGACTCTTGTCAAAGAAAGAAAGAAAAACAAGAACAATGTAAAGTACAAAATAATAATGCTCCTCTAAAAGTAAGTTCACTTTAACTGATTGTTTGATTACTGAATTAAAAAAATGCACTAACATGAGTAATGAGACATTTAATGCATCATCGATTCAGTTTGAGCATTTTGTTTAATGTGTAATGACATTTAATGTCTCATTACTCATGTTAGTGCATTTTTTAATTCAGTAATCAATATGTCATGTATCTTTTGTATCAATGGTCTTTGACATTACATTTGTGATAATATCACATTTTCCTATTTGTCACCTAATTACTGTGACTGGTATTATATGCATTTTTACAAATTTGCGACGGTAAAATCATAATTTTGCTGACGCAATAATGTGGAAAAGTCTTATACTGGTGGTTAATAATTACATGGAGGCAATGAGTTGTATGTTTCTTGAATAATCTAAGCTTTTCTGAGAGCAAAGTCATTGAAAACTTGTCAAATATGTACAAAATGTCAAATGAGTGTTGAAAAACAGCTGGTGTGCACCATGTTCAAATGCTGGCACAAAACGATTGGTATCTGTCTAGAACAGCAAAATTATTCATGTAATTATAGCAACAGCCCTGGTTTTATTTGTTAAGTTGATTCAATAAATATGTTCTATTACGTCAAAAAACTTATTGTTGTTAAAGGAAATACAGTAGAAGCATCAATCTTTGACTGTCATATTTAAATTTGTATCATGTGTTCTGAATGTTAAATGGATTCATATTCAGTAAAATAATTTATGGAGAACAAATATATTGTAATGTATAGTACTGCACACAATGGATCAGTATCTGTATGGACCAAATATGTTTTTTTTTTTTTTCAGTATCCCTATTTCTCACACAAATAAGTAATGCTTATGTTCTCATTGCGGCACCACAGTGGCGTAGTGGGTAGCACGATCGCTTTACAGCAAGAAGGTTGCTGGTTCGAGTCTCGGCTGGGTCAGTTGGCATTTCTGTGTGAAGTTTGCACCTTCTCCCTGTGGTCGCGTGACTTTCCTCCGAGTGCTTTGGTTTGCCCCACAAGTCCAAAGACATGTGGTATAGGTGAATTGGGTAGGCTAAATTGTCCGTAGTGTATGAGTGTGAATGAGTGTGTATGGATGTTTCCCAGAGATGGGTTGCAGCTGGAAGGGCATCTGCTGCGTAAAACATATGCTGGATAAGTTGCCGGTTCATTCTGCTGTGGCGACCCCAGATTAATAAAGGGACTAAGCCGAAAAGAAAATGAATAAATGAATGTTCTCTTTGCCGACTCTCATATTGTGTCTTTCCTGAAGTTCCAATACCCTCACAGATTTAAGAAGTCATTGTGCAGAACTGTCTGAAAAATGGCAAATCTCAGTTCAGTTGACACATTCTAAGTCCACTAAGGCTTTGAAGTAGTATTTGAGGGTAAACATATCCCATCATTCATCCTGTTCAGGAACTCACTTGCAGTTTAATTGAAGCAAAAGGGAACCAGTAGCAAGCTACACAGGATATATATATGAAGTCAGAATTATTGGCCCTTCTTTGATTTTTCTTTTCTTTTTCTTGTTTAAATATTTCCCAAATTATGTCTAACAGAGCAAGGAAATTTTCACAGTATGTCTGATAATATTTTTTCTTCTGGAGAAAGTTTTATTTGTTTTATTTCGGCAAGAATAAAAGCAGTTTTAATTTTTTTTAAAAACATTTTAAAGTCAGAATTATTAGCCCCTTTGAGCTGTTTTTTTTCAATAGTCTACAGAACAAACTATCATTATACAATAACTTGCCTAACTGTAGGGTAAACAACACAGATTTTTTCCTAATTTTAATACAAACCAATTTCCTACATCTATAGTTCCAGGTTTACTCTTTTAGTGTCACATAGAGGGAAGCATCTTTCCCTCCATCTTTCTGTCAGCATGAAAGATGCTTAGGTTGGTCCTCTCTTTAATCAGAAAGATAGGCATGTTTAAATAGCGTCATTTTTCCAAGGACAGGAGGACATATTTAAGTAGTGCTACAACACTCCTAAAATGATTGACATTGAGAGCTCCTTAAAAAGGAATACATCACCCAAAAATAACCCCATAATTTACTCACCCTCAAGTCATCCTCACTAAATATGACTTCGTTTTACTGTCACAGTTTTAGTACTGGGTCTTTCATGCTGTATAAAGATGTTGGACAGTGACTGTCTTGTGACTACAACAGAAGTTGACAACAAACAAGAAAACAAGTTGGCTTCACATTAATCTACCCATCTTACATCAGGCATCATCATATTGGTGTATCCCACATAACGTGCATTCAGCCACCGCTGAAAGTCATCAATTAGATTTTATCATTTAAACATGATAAAAACACATTGATTTGTTTCCTAAAACATGGGTTAAGCCCTTTGGTGGTGTATGAATTAGTTTTGCCAGGTTCCCACATGAAGGGAACAAGGAGCCGTTAATAAGTGAACATTTGAATAAACTTCTATTCCTAAAATAGAAACAAAACAAGTGTGCTGCAACCTCTCACGGATGACTGTTCTTTATCCCATAACACTCTGTAATGATTATTCAATGGCAGTGCATGTTACATTTACCTGTGAGAAAGGGGTTAGGGGAAAGTTGATTGATTGTGCCCATGTGTGACCAATGGCTTTTTTGAACTTAATTAGCAAATGAGTACATTTTTAAAGCGATTAATGTACTTTTTTTTGTTTGATTATTCAGTGTTTTAAAACTATTTACACATGTTCTATTTATATCCATTTATTTATGTTTGAATTATTAAATTGATTAATTGTTTCTTTGCTTTTTTTCAAGTGTCACTCCTGGCCCTCATAACTTGAAATCAAATGTGTTTTGTGTTTGTGTATTTTGCACAGCATAACACATAAATTAAAGCAAAAATTGGCAGAAGTTTTGAGATACATTGTGATTTTTGGCTACAAATATATATATATATATATATATATATATATATATATATATATTTAAAAATGTCCCTGGAAAAAAAACTGCAGTCACTAGGACTGTTGAACTCTACAAAAAATTAAGTCAGGCCAGCTTGGGATTGAATAGGGCTAAAACAGTCAACACACTATGAGTTACTAAAGAACATATACAGTTGAAGTCAGAATTATTAGCCCCAATTAATTTTTTTCCCCAAATTCTGTTTAACGGACAGAAGATTTTTAAAGAGCCCCTATTATTTGAAAATGAGCTTGTATGCAGTGTGTAACACAGCTCTAAGTGAAGTGAAATGTCCAGCTAAGGCTTAAATCTGAAAGTGCACAGTGTTTAAAACTATTGATTCATCCATAAAAAGAGTCTACTCATAGTTCCTCAAAGGAATCACCGTGCTTACGAGTCTTTAGCCGTTTCGGCATGACGTGAACACGAAACATAAGCCCCGCCCATTTGTACGTGCGCAGCCCCGGGAGAAACACCCAATCCCGCCCACAAACAACAGCAGCAAGCAAAAGTTGCCAGATTGGGCAGTTTTGAAATTGATTGTGCAGGTAAAAACCTTTTGGAGAGTGTTTGGGCTGAAATCAGTCAGCTCCATCTGTCAACACAGAGAAGAGCACTGTGCTCAGCTGGATATTGGAAGTGTGCAGATGAACCAGAGATGAGTCAGTAGTTGAGGTTTATTTCTGCAGAAATACCTCAGCATTAAAATCCAGCCATGTGCTGTGTTCCCTCTGAGGAGTGCTTCTGAAATCTACACGCTTACAATGGAAGATTCGGAGCACCGGGACATATCCTGGCCTGCTATCCAACAAGTGAGAGCGTGCGATTAAAACGGTTGCCTCATTGTTTTCTCTAGCTTGTAAATGATGCATTTAACTGTTTTGTAACTTGTAACCGCTGGTAGTGTATCTGGTTAATTAAAATTCTCATATCGCGTCTAAAAGCACGTTGTAAAACGCGACGCGTGCCGCTTTGTTTACGAATTAAAATGCGTTTGTGAGCTCGCGTTTTACTTCTGTTTGTCGTTGCTATGGCCGCCATCAGCTCTTCTACACACGTGCGGCAGTCCTGTTTCAGAACAGTTCAGCTTTTGCCGCTGTATGCACTAATACTGAATATGTGTCTCTGTTTTTACTTCTGGTTAAGAATAGAGCTGGGAATATGCTGGGAGACCGGGGGGTTAGTTTTGGGGTGAGGTGTCTGAAATACGGGCGACTCCTGATAAAAACGAGTGTTAGCAGGTATGCTCACGCACACACTATGACTACTTTAATGTTGATAAGCCGTGGTGGGCATTCTCTCACGCTGAGCGCTGTCGACCAATCACAACAGACAGGGTCATCGGTCCAATCAGCGCAGTTTAGCATCGCGCTAAGGAGGGGTTTGGGAACAAATGAATCACTGAACGATTCATATAGGAGTCGCTGGGATAATGAGGTAAAAATAAATGCATATTATAAGACAATGAAAGTGTTTTTTGACCATGCATGCAGATCAGCCTGCTGTTGGAGAACACCCAAAACCAAAATATGACCCCTTATAATGTATAATATGGGTTCTTTAAAACATTTCAAAACATAATAGTCTTAATAACTCATTTCTAATAACTAATTTATTTATCTTTTCCATGATGACAGTAAATATTATTTTACTAGATATTTTTCAAGACACTTCTATGGAGATTAAAGTGACTTTTAAAGGCTTAATTAGGTTCATTAGGTTTACTAAGTAGGTTATGGTATGTATAATGATGGTTTGTTCTGTAGACTATTGAAAAAAAATAGCTGAAAAGGTGCTTATTATTTTGACCTCAAAATGGTTATTAAAAAAATGAAAAACAGCTTTTATTCTAGCTGAAATAAAACAAATAAGACATTCTCCAAAAGAAAAAAATATTATCAGACATACTGTGAAAATTTCACTCTATTAGACATCATTTGACAAATATTTAAAAAGGAAAAAAAAAATTCAAACGAGCGCTAATATTTATCAAGTTTGTCACTTGAAAATCTCCCCATCACCATCTAATTTGGAAGTTTTACTGTCTGATGTTCACTAGAATGTCTGCTTTAGGAATAACAGCCAGTCATATGGTCATTATCTCAAAATAAACCAAGAAAGAGAGCAAAGGTCAACCACATTTTAGAGGTCATTACTGCAGAATAGTGCAATTGTCCAACCAGAATCAAATAATCCTGAGAGCTGTCCAATTATCAGTCTTAATGTCAAATCCATGTGAAACATCTTCTCTTGACTAAAGTTTATTTTTAGTGATGTCATGTTTACATTCTGACAAAACATTCAGTCAAAAATACATATAAATTGGTTTTAATTAAATGTGAGTTTCACAATGAAGTGAGAATCAAGCACAGCGACAGCGAATGGGCAAATAATGAAGCGAGGCAGGCAGTGCTATGAGGAGATGAACATGACAGGCCACCATCACCTCCAGGAAGTGTGAAAGACATGCCCATCAGACCCTGGGCTCCATCCTGTCACCATCCATAGCATGAAATCCATGTCATTTTCCCATTTCTGAACAGGCAATGGCAGCTGGCCATCCCGCACGTTGTATATTATATGATGGGGAATAATCTGAGACAGCTCAGGATGAATTTGTAGCAGCTAACCCTGAGCGTTCTGATTACAGCAACAAATCCAAACCTCCTAAACAAAACTTGAACACCATCAATGTGTCACGATCAGAGGAAGGAGAGGAAGGCAGATGTAGTAAACAGTATATTTATTACTGTAACATCAGAAA
>CAIGQQ010002480.1:3744034-3782321 GCA_903798035.1 Danio albolineatus
TGTATATATATAAATTGTGTACTGTACATACAAATCATCACTGATCAACCCCCATGCTTAACTCATGCGTGGTGCACTTCTTTGGGGCTTCTCCACACCATAACTCTCCCAGATGTGGTAATGAAAGTGACGGTGAACTCATTAGAGAACAACACATGTCTAAGCACCAGATTTTTGCTGCTGGCACAATGAACTGACATTTGGCATTGGCACAAGTGACCAAAAGTTTTGGTCCCTTTTGGACAGATTCACCGTGCTTCCACAGTTACTCCTGTTTGATGCAGTTCGTCCTTCTTGGTGGTATGCTGACATTACCCTGGATACAATGGCTCTTAATACACTGCAAAGACATGCTGAATTGGTTACAGATGAGCCAGCGAGATGTGCATCAACAATTTGTCCTCAGTTGTTTTTAAGCAAAACTCTGCTCTTAGTCTGCTAATAAAACCTTCACACTCTGCTCTTACTGGTGGAATGTGCATTCAATAAAGTTTAGCCACCAGGCTGGTCAAATTTAGCTATGAAACCTCTAACACTAAATTAGCCAGTGCTTCAGTTTTAATGTCCAATTCGTGTACATACAGTATATAGTCAAAGTCTGAATTGAGTCTGATTAAAATGATTGTATATTAGCTACTCTAGGTAACTACTGTCCGATAACAATATTCTGACCCCTTTTGAACCCATTAAACATCAACTGACCTCTGTTTGACTGGTACAGCGCTAATTAATTCTGATCTGAAATATCACTTATATATGCCTCCTTTGGCCTGTACAGTATTCTTAGCCATACCTAAAGCTCTCTGAGAAAAATTAGTTGCTGTCAAAGTGAGTACTACTGTTACTAAATTTTAGGGAATGATATTCGTGGAAAAAATAAAAAACAATCTCTTTAGTCAAAGTATTACCTGTCAACATGCTCTAAACCCAAATCTCCAGGCTTCTTTCATCTCTTATCACCAGAAGTATTGTATTTCTGATCAATATGAGCAGCATAGATTTCACACGCTCGTTCTTGGATCTTCACACTTTAACTGTGAGACTTGAATCAATACTGATCAGTTGAGCAGTAAAAATTTATGACTGATGCCATTTGCTAACATTGCTCATTAAAACAGGAAGCTCTCTGAGATTACAGTGTGTCTTGAAACACGGTACTCTGTGGTGTCTATGGAAACCACATCCAGTGGAATATGTTTCCATGAAATTGTTTCCACAAAAGGCTCATTTTTTTCCTTCTCAGTAGAAGCTATTGCATCTGTTTTATTGCTCTATAATAGTCAACTAAGCTTCAAATTAGATCTCGGTTTCTTGCCCTCTTGCTCTTCTTCAGGAGTGTGATAACTGACAAAAACTTAACGTGAACAAGCAGCATCACAGCACATTTAATTTCTGAAATCCAATTTTTGCTGCCCCACGAATCACAGAACAATTACTGCACAGGCCAACGACCTCAATGTTGTCCCAGTTTTTTTGTGTGTTTTTTTTCCTCCTCCAAATGTTTTTTTGGGACATACTGCACTCAGAAAAACGTTTTGGCACTCACATATGAGCACTGCCTAGCAGCATTAAGCCACTTATATTCCTCAAGTGAGATCAAAGCTACTCTGAAGACATTTCAAAGAAAATTAGCCAAAACCAAAGGTTGTTTGCAGTTTATTTTTAGTAGTTAAAACAGTTTGAAAAGTTTCCTGACAGGTTCTTTTCAACCAGTAAATGTTTTAACTACTACTTATATGTCTATTTTCCCAAATATTTAAGTCTTATATAAAAATAAGTCTCACTTATTGTCTTTTACTAAAATTATGCTATTTACAAACCCCTTTTTAAAGCTGGAGATTTGCACCATCAGGTCAAAGTCACTTATACCTACACTTTTATTTTCACTCTTCATTTTCTCCTTACTTTCATGTCTCCTGTATTTTAGCATTCTATGTTGCTAGACAACACAGTTCACCCGTTCAAATATTAGTCATCAGTTTGAACCAAAATGGATAAAAGAATGTATGTTATGGATGTCAAACAGGTATTAAAAGCACTAAACGCTATAATCATGGTCAACTTGATCGTGGGGATCTATATGTGTGAATGCATCATAGCTGATGACTAAAAATAACCATTTAAAGACACTAGAAAAATTTGCTCAATCTGTGGCGATACAGTGACATAATATGTTTTTAAGCCATATCAAAACTGCGGTCATGTGTATGGGTAAATTTGACCTGATTGTAAGTATACAATGACCGCTGTACAGTGGCCGAGAGAGCTTAAAGTGCTGCAGTTTAAGAAAACACATGCATTTATAAAAAACTGCAGCAGTAAAGATCTTTATCCATTTGACAGCACACATGCTGCAAATCCTCACAATACAAACACATTTTTAAAAAACGTGATGCATTTTCTCACAACTCAAACAACTGACAAAAACGCACTGCATTTTCTCACAACACTTTCTAATAGCTCGGAACACAATGGAAATGTTTTAAGAGGACATAAAACGGGAAAGACCCGGCTATTTAGGTTATAATTATTTAGACTAATAAAATACAAAAGACTCAGATGTTAAAAAAACTCACCTTTCAAAGATCACCTACAACTTCAGTGAGCAATAGTCACGGCACAACAGCGTCCGCCATGATTTTGGGTCCGCTTGAAACATTTCCATTGTTCCAATGTTTTTGCAAATGTTGTGAGACAATGCAGGTGTTTTGTAAATTGTTTGCGTTCTGACAAAATGCAGTGCGTTCTATTAATTTGTTTGTGTTATGTAAAAATGTAGCCCGTTTTATTAATGTTGTGAAGATTTGCAGCATGTGTGCTGTAAAATGGATGAAGATCTTTTTTTAATTTGCTGGCGTTTTTTGTCATTTCAGGTGATTTCTTAAATTGCAGCATGTTAAGGTCACTCGGCCACCAGACCCATGGCTGTTGTGTTAATTTTGCTCAAATATATTTTATTTATTAAGCATTAAATTATGTGGCTTGTCATGAGGGATAAGGGATTTTTAACTGCTTTTTTCTTACCATTGTATCATTACCATCTAATATTCATCTACTGTAAATGGTATCATCAGTGTGATGTTGATATCTTGTAACATTACTTGCAGAAGGAGTACTCAAGTAAAAGTACCATTACTTGCCAAAACATTGAGTGCAAGAACAGTAAAAGTATGTGTTCTAACTACTACTCAAAGTATAAAAAGTAGACCTTTCATTAAGTGCTCAAGAGTAGGGGGTAGTGAGTGTTACACTGTGAAAAGTATTTCACCTTGTTGACCTTATTCTCCGCGTGTGAGTGGGTGCAGCCATTTGAATTTATTTGGCACAAGACTTCCAGTCTCATTCACTTCCATTCATTTTTAGACGTTAAACTTATGTTTTCTTATTATATTATTCTGCTTTTTCTGTATAGTCATGCAAACACTTGTTTTTAGAGTGAGTAGTTTGACTGTTTTCTGCCGTTTATTATTCCTAGTCATTTCTCCCATACGCAACTGAATCTGACATTCAAAAACAATCACAAAAACGAGCACACTTCCGCATTTAAGAATAAGGACAATACACTGCAAATTAAATTAAAGCTTACCTCGGCACTATTTCTTTTTAAGAGTGTTTCTAAGTGCCAAAAGTTTAAAAGTGTTCTAAGTTAAATTATTTGTTGTTCATTAATATGTGCATCTAAATTAAGCAGAAAGCAGATTGATGCATGTACATCTTTAGTGAAATCTGTGTAACCTAAGTGGCAAAAATCTAGCTGTGATTTGTTAACACTTCAGCTGTTGCAAGCAGTTGGCATCATGGTTAAAGCATCTGTGTCTTGAAGTCTGTCTGATGTGATTTTTCAGTTCATGATTTGATTGGACTGGAAACATAGGACTGATTGTTCTACCAGTAAACATATTGTAGCAATTGCAGGTTGACGGAAAATAGGGCAGTAAAAGTTCAGATAAAGCATTTAAAATGTACTCAAGTAAAAGAAAAAATAAATGTTATGTAATGTAATGTGTATATAGTATATATCTATTTAGTGCAATACACACAGTTTAAATCATGTAGAAACACAATTTTCTGAATCTCTCAGGAGCACTTAGTAAAGTATAATTCCTGACTGTTCCTGGGAGATTTAGAAAATTCCAGTGTGTCTGCATGTGATACAAGGACAAAATTAAACATAACTTATATTATCCACTCATGGTGTTTACCACTGTATTCAAAAAAGCATAAAAAACAAACAGTAACTTCAACCATCCTGAAAAGGCACAGCAGACGATTCTAAACAATAAATCCTTCTTGAGTATTTTTGTGTGTGTGTGTGATTCATGACTCCTTTTGAGTTGTATAGGGGTTGTGATTCTCTATCAGCCATTGAGAGATGTTCTACAATAGTACAATAGCGTTTGTTCTGCGTCAGTACCTGTACTGCAGTGATAATCACCATGGAAGGCAATAGACGCAGCCTTGAGTTACTGCATGAGAGGCATGACAGCACTGTGTGACGAGATCCCTCTATCCTGTCTCTGACCCCACAAGACTGACTGTTTGACTTCTGGTGTAATGTAACAAGGAAAATAAATTCTGATTGGTTGAAAATGCATGTTCAGAAAAATAACTCATGGGAAATATGGACAAGAAATTTACATGGTGGGGGGATGTTTAATGGAATTTTCCCATGGGAAATATCCATGCCATAGTGATTTTTTTATGGGGAGGTAACAATGTTTACAGATTGGCAAATATGCTGTGATTCCAAGAATTTGAAAACATAATAAAAATGTAAAATGCATAAAACTACAATACAAAGAGTATAAGAGTATGACTAAATTATATAAAATGCTCAAAAATGTACAGTTTTAAAGGATAAACCAGTAGATTGACTGTTCAAATTTATGACAAAATACAGTAGTCAGCATTGGTTCAAAAACCTTAGATCAAACTTGTCCTAAGACTATTGAACAACACCCAATCTTGTTGTAGGATAATATTCATAAACCTTTTTTTTTTATCCTGTTCAAATGTTGACTACTGTATTTTAAGTCTAAAAAAGGTTATAAATATCATCCTGATGTCACGACTGCTCTCTCACAAACGAACAGGAATTATCAAAACGCGTTTTTACACATTTAACACTCACTGGAAACATTGGAACGTCAACACATAGGTATCGTGGGGAGGCAATAAGAATGACATTTAACACCAGATGCTGAACTGGACAAAACATAGGACAAGCCACAGTCACACTGGACTTTTCTCCCCATAGACTTCCACTCATACGCATACGAATGCACCAGACCGGAAACGTAAGGTTGTGTGACAAGTTTCGCAGTTTGCTGCGTTGGAAAGTTTAAGCTTGGTGAACTCTGACCAGCGAAATCGCATCATATAACTGCATGAGACCAATCGAAGATCAAAACATGACCTCTCTAGACAGAAATTTATTATGAGGACTAAATTGCTTGCTTTTTAATCATCTTGTTTAATCCCACCCCTTTTCACAGCACCCTACGACAAAATTTGGCAAGCTCAAACTCTAGTGTGACTGTGGCATAAATACACTGAATATAATTACACAAATTAGACAGAGGGGTGAGACACAGGTGAAACTCATGAAACTAACAATAGGTGGGAAAACTGAACAAAGAGAGACAAACATGACAAACACTGAGCACATGGAACAACACAGACAACTTCCAGCTGCAACCCATCTCTGGGAAACATCCATACACACTCATTCACTACGGACAATTTAGCCTACCCAATTAACCTATGTCACATGTCTTTGGACTTGTGGGGGAAACCGGAGCACCAGGACCATGGGGAGAACATGCAAAACTCCACACAGAAATGCCAACTGACCCAGCCGAGGCTCAAACCAGCAACCTTCTAGCTGTGAGGCGAACATGTTTAAATGTTGACTACTGTATATAAAACATTTAAAGCTTTGAGGTCAAGAACATGTTTTGTTCACATTCACAAATGGTGCATTTAAGTATGGTTTCCTCACATAGATAATTTCTTTGAGTAGAACAAACACATATACAAAACATCAGAGCACATCACACCTGTCCTCAGATCCTTACACTGGCTTCCAGTTACATTCAGAATAGATTTTAAAGTATTACTACTTGTCTATAAATCACTAAATGGCCTAGGACCTCAGTACATTACAGATATGCTGACTGAATACAAACCTAACAGATCACTCAGATCATTAGGATCACATAAACTAGAAATTCCAAGAGTTCAGTCAAAGCAGGGTGAATCTGCTTTCAGCTATTACGCCCCTCGCTGCTGGAATCAGCTTCCAGAAATGATCAGATGTGCTCCAACATTAGGCACATTCAAATCAAGACTGAAAACACATCTGTTTAGCTGTGCCTTTACTGAATGAGCACTGTGCTACGTCCGACAGTACCCACTATTGTGTCTTTCTTTTCTTTTCATTCTTTTATAACTTGTCTTAACTCATTTTAATCTGTTTTCATCTGTTTTTTGTTATTTGTTTTTATTTTCTTATACTTAAATTTTATTCCTGTTTATGTAAAGCACTTTGAATTGCCACTGTGTATGAAATGTGCTATATAAATAAACTTGCCTTGCCTTGCCTGCCTAAACAAAAATGAATGTCTTAAATACCTACTTTTCAACATTTTCTGATTGAAGTTGACTCACTGCTTAAATCTTTCTGCATGTGTAACAACAAAACATATCAGATATTTGGTACTATATGAAAACTGTTGTCTATTGACTCTGATTTGAGTTAGATAGCTTTCCTGTAATGCTCTTAATTTATTTATATTCATACACTTTTGTACAATTGTAATTTACCTACCCCTTTCTTTTTTTTTCTCTCTGCAGTTAATGTAACTTGTGTTTGTCCTCACTTATATCAATCTTCTGATTGTGATTGTATATTTTCGTTCATGATTAATGAAAAAAAGAAATTAAAAAGTCAAGGAGGTTAAATCTGTCAATTCTCTGTCAAATCATTTTATACAGTGTCATTCTTATTCAATGCCATTTTATGACAAATTTGTGGTTGATGTCAAGAATAATATTAACCATGGTGTTAAAATTCATGACACAGTTATAATGGCCTCACGATCATTATGTTAATGACAGGTTATGTTGTCTTTGTTAGGTCAAGTTGTCACGACAAAAACATCTCAAACAATGTCATCTTTGCATTAAAAAGGACAACTAAGCAAATGACACTTAATGACAGTTGTCATAAGCATGCATATGATTTCATTCACAATGTCTCATATCATGATTAGAAAGGTTTCATGACAATGTTATGGACATTCCCTTTAATTAAAGTGTTACCAAAAACATCTTGTGCACCAAGTCATAATAATAGAATAGGCTAAAGTAATTGCTGCTAAAACAAAAATCATAACTACAGTGAAATACAGTAGCACACCTTCTAGAAAACAGTTTGGAGTATGGTAATCACACTGGGTAAGTTCAATTGGAATAAGCTAATACAGCAAAATAAAAAATTCTCATGTCTGTTAAAATCTATTAAATATTAAAGTTTGTTTGTTTTGTTTTTCAATGCAAGGTAATGAAAATGGAAAATGATGTTATACCCTTAATTGTGGTTACATTGATCTCATGTTTAGGAAGTCAATATTTATTGTCAATTTTTTTTTTCCTCAAGGTTGTTACAAGCCATACAATCAGACCAAGACCATACAAAGACACATTAAATGAATCTGAACATGACACGAGTCAGAATTAACAACCTTCCTTCTTTGATATGAATAAATCAAAAGAGAATCAATGCACTTATAAATCAGCTTCGGTGCATGATAAAGAGCTATAGCAAATCACTGTGACAGTTGTTTTGTAACACTTCTGTTTGACCGATACGGCACAATGACATATTGACTATATGTAAGTCAATATACGCATGACAATTTGACAGACACAAAATAAACCTTAGAGGGACACATTACATTACCCTGGATGCCGTCTGTCCCTGATGTCTGAAAGGCTATTTATTTCCAGAAGCCCATACCTCACTGCTTGACTAAACTAATGAGATTACTGAGTATATTTTGAAGCTTGAATAATTAAAAAAAACTCTTGCTGTAATCCAAAAAGCTGAAGCACTATTGACTTTTCTGCATTCACAAATCTCCAGGGATCAGTGTGTATACTGTGTGTCCAATTAATGACTGCGTAAACAGCAGATTATTGTGCATATTGTGTATGTTGAAATATATTAATCAAGATGATCTTACAAGATGCAGAGCAAGTGCTTTTTATAAGTTTTTTTAATGATTGGACAAGGTCTTGAAAACAGATCAAACGAGATTGCAATTTTAAAACAAATGAGGCTAAAACAATTGATACTAATTAGCCGTTTGCTGGCTATATTTCCACAGCACTAATCTGTTCCCAGTCTTGTAAACAAATCATCGGGTGTTTATGATTTAATAAAACATTTATGGGAAAAGAGCAGAAATAAACTCTATACTGCCCACTAGAGGAATAAATTGTACTTGCTACAATCAGCTTTGACCATTAAAAACATTTCAATAATGCAAGCAAACCTAAATCTCAAGGCGCAATGCTCTGGTTTTGTATTTCTGTTGTGGTTATGTGTGGGTAAGAATGCATTTAGAGCCTGATGTGATGTAAAATGAGGTGGAAAAGAGCGAAGGCCGGCCAGAATCTCTCTCTGAGCTCTCCGCAGTGTGGGAGGACAGAGAGACGCTCACTCAACAGCTCTCTATGAACACCTAACCCATTTATACACACACAAACACTGCGCCCTAGGACATGCATGAAGAATACACTCCATGTAAAATGATGCAAAGCAGCGAATGGAGACTGCATTTCTCTGTCTTGCAGCAAAAGCAAATCTTCTTCACTTCAGCGAACTACAGATTAGCATTTCACTCAGACTAACGGAGTTACGCATGTTTAAACCCCTGGCACCTCATTAAGCATTGAAAAAGAGCTCGTCTAACATGAATGTCTTGATGTCCTCATATGGCACCCAACACTATACCTATTACAACTGCTGGACAAATGGCATTCATTCATTCTTTTTTCTTCGGCTTAATCTCTATTTCAGAGGTCACCACAGTAGAATGAACAGCCAACTATTCCAACTATACCCAGTACTGGGGAAACACCCATACACACTCATTCACACTCATTTTTTTCTTACCCACAAACTGCCAATTTGACTTTAAAATAACAAAATTTTCACTTGAAAAACTCTTGAAACTTGACTTTGTGGCATAGTTTATTTTCCTAATTTTGCAGATTTCCTGCCCGCCATTAAAAGCCCTTATCGGTTTCATGCGCAGCACATGCAAGTTGCTATAGTAGCTGTAAACGTTTGGGAGAAGCGCATTTATTTTAAACTGTGATTAAAACTGACTAGAACTACCTGTGCGTTTCAAGGAAATATACCACACCCTCCAGCCAATCAGAATCAAGAATTTCAACAGATAATGGAATAAATTATATAAATATATATTCATGGATAAACACCTGTCACACAAGTACTGTAACTGTATTCAGTAAATACTTATGTTGATGGTAGGTGTAGACCACGTTATGTACAACTCTGTGTTGGTTGGGATGAACACTCTATACGCTGTTTTTGTGGGGAAATTACAGTAAAATATATTTGGTACCGTGTATTTGTGTGTTTTGTATAAAAACAATATTCTGAAATATTTTACAATGCACTTATGTAGGCCTATGTACTGTCTGTAGTAAGTGTAACACTGAACAAAAAAGGTTTACAGTAAGTCATTATGATGAATGGAGAAGAAGTGGTCATGGTGTTTTACATCGGTGATCGACTGGTTCTTATAAAATGTCTGTTCATGTGATGGTTTGTCTGTGTCATTTGAAACAAAATACCATTTTGAGAAGAAATTAGATTCTTTTGAATGAAAAGTTTGATTTTGCTGGAGAATTGAAGGGTTTTGCCTAATGTGTGCGTGTTTATTTTATTTGTATATATAGTTTTCGCAATTTGAGGCATGCTTTCAAAAAATGTGTGTAAACAATTGGGAAAAACTGTAAATATATTCAGAAGTTCCTAGAAAATAGTCTTAGGTCATAAAAATGTATATCTTATTCCTGATGTGTCTTAACCAATTCAATATTATTTATTTCTCAAACACTTTTAATTAAAAGTGCAATCAGTTCTTTCACAGCAATGAATAACAACCATTTTCCCCAGGGCTACATGACAGATCCCATACATTAGAGAAATCCATTATGCAGTTTTACTTCAAATCTCTTATTTCAAATCACTATGGCAACCTTTCTGGGAATGGAGTAAACGACTGAGAGTCTGTTAGTGAAACTAGGCATGGGACAATAACCGCTTTCAAGGTATACTGCGTTTTGAAAAAGTCAGGGATTTAAAACCACCAAAATCGTTTCTACTTTTATCACCTTAGAATTATAAGGTTCTATCTGACATTTTTGTCAAGTTATTTACATATTCTTATTAATTGACAACTTATTTACATTATGGGAATTTTTTTTTCATTTTAAGTTGTTTACATTTTAAGACTTTTCATTTAAAAAAACAACAAATGTTCCTCATCTACTGTTTGATATAGAATGCAAAATCTTTGAAGCTCAATTTCTCAAAATCATTCAGAAGGCAGATAGAACCTTATAATTCCAAGGTGACACTTTATATGTAAGTTGTTTTTTTTGTTTGTTTGTTTTTTTACATTTTTAGGACAGCAGTATATCCAGCAGAAAAGATATCCAAACATGCCTTTTCAAGTTGAAAGAAATTTAAGTTTTTGAAACTAATGAAGACAGCAGAAGTCAATGATTTATTTGAATTATTTAGCCTGACATGCTTACTGCTCCAAAATATTTAAAAAGTTCCTCAATATGAAATATATTGTGTTCAAGGGGGAAAAAGTTTGTTTTTTACCCAGGCATTTAAAAAGAACATATTTCAGAGCAGTAATCACAATACCGTAATACCGTGATATTTTTTTCAAAGGTTATCAAACTTTCAGAATCGTAACCCCAAGTGTCAGAGAGTATAAAGGTGTGATTCTGTGTAGTGATGAAAAACGAGTTTGTTTTCATTACTGCACTCAAAAGAAGACTGTAGTATTGGACAATCATTGTATAAGGCATTATTTCAGCCAAAAAGACCTCTAAAGGAAGACGACACATAGCCTTGGGCGTTTTTCCAATTACCTGTTGCTTGACCTTGCTTAAGTTCATTATCTCCCCTTGAGACCATTTCTTTTTTTATCCCAGGTTCTCACTCACTATTCAATGGCATTGATTCCGTAAGCAAAATCTATCTGACAGTGGATGTCTCACAAAGAGTTTCACTTTGTAAAGTTTATTTATAAACTAATTTCGAGAGGATCATGTGCTTATGATCGCTTGCAGCCGGTCCCACATTATTCAATTTATGAAACGCCAATCAGACGATTCCTAAGCCAATATAAATACCCTAAGTTCCATATCACAGCATCTTCATTTTGAAGAATCCCCCTTCCACCCCTACTCCCCTCCCCTAGCACTGTTGCCTCACGGCAAGAACGTCACTGGTTCTAGTCCTTACCAATCCAGCTGATGTTTCTGTGTGGAGTTTGCACGTTCTCCCCGTGCTCACATGGGTTTCCCCCGCATTCCCCGGTATCCTCCCACCGTCTAAAACATGCAACTTAAGTTAATTGACTAATACAAATAGGCACCATAGACATGCTCCTAGTAAGTAGTTATCTCTTTAGAACAATCACTATCTGTTCATTAGCTACTACAGCAGGGGAGTTCTCGAGATCTACCTGAGCTCAAACTCCCCTCTCGCAAATGTGAGGGAGCCCCGGGCTCGAGGATTTTATGAGCTCAGGGCTCTCTCCCGGGACAACATGCCAAACAAGCTTTATAATCAATCATCAGATAAGTGTGAACTCTTTAATATTCAGCTATTATTAGTGTAACTGATGATGTTTACATTCCAGAAATGAAAGTCCACTGTAATTGACCAACTAAATTGCATATATTTGTTCACTTTGTTGGTCACAATGGTAATATAATTATATTGCACACATTTAAACATGTTTAGTCACATTTCATCTTGTTTTGACCAAATGCATAAAATTGAATTATTCAAGCACAAGAGAATTTATGTGTTTATCAAATTTAGCATGATTGAAAAAATAATTATAATATGCTTGACAATTTTATATTTCGTTCATGTATTGAACTGTACAAATGTCCTTACATATTTCATTATTTCAATTGTTAACACGTGTTAATTGTTAACTCTATTACACAATGTCAAAATTACTGATAATTAGAAATGATTATATTTGTTCTTTGAAGAAAACATGATTATTTTTTCTGCTTTATGAATGAATAATGTATGTATGGAGAGTAAAAGAGAGGTAGCCAGCATGAGAAGATTACTGTTAATCAACTTAATCTCTTACATTCAAAACGAAATATTCAATGCACGTTTCTTCCAAAAGCATTTTGCTTGTCAGGCCATTTGGCAAGATGTATCAGGATGCTGGAATTGTATCGTCACGGTTTCCTTGGGCAAGATTCAGTGTAGCACCCCATAATTACAAACAGACTGATAGTATCGCTGGAGGCTACCATGAATAAATCTGGCAACAGCAAGCCCAACACAAATCAAATGCAAGTAAAATTGCACCGTGACAGCTGATTGGCTATCTGGAATTGCCTACAGGCTGCAGATTGGTTTATATGAAGAGCAGTTTGAGGTGCGCTGAAACTCTGTTTGAAAACATTCTCTATAAATGAAGTTACATTTGGTTTCAGTCAACATATATGCACTACAATTCAAAAGATTCGATTGTTTTGTCCTTTCCTAGTTATGTTGTGCAATTCTTTCTTTTGAACTTTCAATTCATTAGGGAATCTTGGAGAAACTGTAAAATTAAATTTTCAGCATCAAAATTAGACAGAGCAGAGATCAAGGTCCCATATTGCAGATATTTTTTACAGTGTATCATACCATTAATGTCAATGAAATTCAGTTCTTTCAAAATTAATTTACATTAAAAAATCCTGTATAAAATAATTACAGTTGCCACAACAATATCGACTGCTTCTAAAGTTACAAATCAGCATTTTACAATGATTTCTACAGGCATCTTGTGAAAATTAAGTAATGGCTGATGAAAATACAGTACCTTCTGTTTGGATATGTATTTGTTTAGGTTTGTTTATTTATTTGTTCATCATCCTGCCTTAAACATGACATTACTTTACAATATTTCTGATATTTTGCATCACTATTTTTACTGTACACTCTCAGAAATAAATGTACAGGAGCTGTCACTGGGGCAGTATCTTTTCAAAAGGTACATATTTGTACCTGAAGGGTCCATAATGGTACCTCAAAGGTACTTTTTAAGAACATTTGGGCACTAATGTGCACCTTTGAGGTACCACTGCAGACTCCTTGGGTACAAATACTGTATGTACCTTTTGAAAAGGTACTGCCTCAGTGACAGCTTGTGAACCTTTATTTCTGAGAGTGTAAACATTAATTAAATAATGTTATTAAAACATGAATTTATTAAAACATTAATGTAATAAATAAATAAATAAATAAATAAATGAATAAATGAATGAATTAATTAATTAATTAATTGATTGATAAATTAATTAATTAATTAATAAAAACCTTCCAGTCCCTAATCTGTTTAACAATAGTGTAAACAAAATCCCTTAAACAAGAGCATTCAGGAATAAACTATATCATTAAGTGAACAAAATTTTTCTGTTTCTCTTCCCAGTTGTTTTAGAAGCTTGGCCAGAGGCGATGACAGGTGGAACTATTGTTTTTCCCTGAAAGCTGTGATTGTGGTGTGAAGTGTTTTGTTTGCAAGCTAACGGCAGAATAATGCATAATCATGCCCATTGGCCTCGGCTTGTAAGAGATGATGGAAAAAAGAGAGAAGAAAGAAAGTTTTTTTTTTTCTCACACTATAACTGAATGCATAAAAAACTGTGTTTTCCATAGATTCAATGGACATAAGAGAACAGAGCTAACAGGCAGATGCTGAAAGAGCGTGACCTCCTCACACTGCAGACTGGAGTGTATCACTCATCATGTTTGCATTCAGGAAGCCTGTCATCCACATCCCACATAAACACACCCTCATCATTTCTCTCATACACACATGCTTTGGTGCTAATGAGTAAAAGGGACAGTCTAACGAGAGGTGTGTGTGATCTCACTGAGCAATCTCATGGGTGTAATTACTGCAACGGAACACACTGTACTGTAACATACTGAAAGAGAGAGAGAGAGAAAGAGAGAGAAAAAGAGAGAGAGAGAGCAACACCTGGAGCTACTGCAGCAATACCTTCAGAACCATATAAAAGCCCTCAGGGGAATATGATTGTATTGTTCAAAAGGGATAGTGTAAGGTATTTTTCACTTTAGGATATATAACCCAAGAACCTTCACTGCAACATGTATTGATTTTACAGCCATCTCACCCTGCAGCCCAAGACCGGTTACTCACTGAAGCTAAGCAGGGCTGAGTCTGGTCAGTACTTTGATGGGAGACCACATAGTGAAACTAGTTTGCTGTGGGAAGTGGTATTAGTGAGGCCAGGAGGGGGCGCTCAACATGTGGGTGTGAGTCCTAATGCCCCAGTATGGTGAAGATGACAATATACTCTCAGTGAGTGGTGTCTTCCGGATGAGATGTTTAAACCGAGGTCCTGACTCTCTGTGGATATTAAAAATCCCATGGCATTTCTCGTAAAGAGTAGGGGTGTAACTGGTGTCCTGGTCAAATTCTCTCCATTTGCCCTTACCCATCATGGCCTACCAATCATCCCCATGCACCGAATTGGCTCTATCACTGTCTTTGCAACTACAGTATAGCTGGTGTGTAGTGAGCGCACTGAAACCGTTGTCTTGTGTCTGTTGTCGCATCATCCAAGTGGATGCTGCACATTGGTGGTGGTGTGAAGAGACCCACATGACTGTAAAGCACTTTTGGTGTATGGCCATACATAATAAATGCACTATATAAATACACATTACATTAAAATATGTCATTTTTTTTGGTTAAAATAAAAATGAAATAAAACGAGATTCTGCAGTAAGACCATCAGAACCATGTAATATTACAATGCAGGGTAAGCAGGAGGCTGTTCTATAGAGCAAGATAGTTTGGATCATTTTACTGACATGCACCTTTGAGTCTCATTCAGCAAGGTGAGCTTTTTGAGTCATTTGATTCATTTGTTCAGTTTGGCAAAATATCATTAACATGTTATAATTTGTTTCCCAAACACATCTACAATATGCACTACTCACACTACAAGCAAGTCAGAACTATGACGCTATAAGAAAGAGAAAATAACATTTTATTTAGTCTATGATTTGCTCAGCTCACCTCTGGCAAGTCTTGTTTGAGTCATTCAATGAACACGGTCTGAGTTGAAAGACCCATTATTAGCTCAATTTTTGAGTCTGGGTTTTTGAGATTTTCGTTCATCATGTGACACCACCTTAAGCTTAGCGTACAGTCTGAGCCGTGATGGATTTATTCATGGCTCAAGTTATTGAATGTGTTCATAATTAAATTGAATGTAAATCATTATTTTTAAATGATTAGCTTATCTCTGTCAGATGAAGTTTAAAACCTGACCAAAAACCCTATTACCACATGCGGTATTATTATCTCACAGCTAAAGCAGTTTACAAATCTGAACACCAATTGCACTGACACAACTGCAGCACATTACACAATACATACTGCAAATATACACACTATTTAAGCAACACACTCACACACCTTATACCTTTTTTTAAATGTAATTGGTTGATAAAATATTTGAAATTTTTGTTTTATTATTTTCATTTTAATTTTGTTTAATTATTAATAAAAGTATATTATCCCTACTTTTTCACTCATAATTATAAGTGAGACTGCAATGCTTTTTTGACCCCTTGACTTGAAAATTTGTGAAGTTTATTTATAAACTAATTTCAGGAGAATCACGTACTTATGATTGTCTATGGCTGGTCCTGCATTAGTTACTTTGATCAGATGATTCCTAAATCAGATGATTCCTAAATCACTTTAAATAGCCAGAGTTTCATAGTTATCTTAATTTTGAAGAATCCCCCCTTCCACTCCTTCTCCTCCCTCTTTTTTCCAATACTGGGCAGTACAGCAGCCCAATGGTTAGCACTGTTGCTTCACAGCAGCAATGTCACTGGTTCAAATCCTTACCAGGCCAGTCAATGTTTCTATGTAGAGTTTACATGTTCCTGTCCTCGCATAGGTTTATCCCGGTTTTCTCCCACCATCCAAAGATATGTGGCATTAGTGAATTGACTAGTCCAGATTGGCACCATAGATGTGCTCCTAGTCAGCAGTATATCTCTTCATAGGATTTCCTAATTTGTCTTTCACTCTCATCAGCAGGGGAGTTATATTCATCTAGTTTAAACTCCCCTCTCGCCTTGCAAACAGGCAGGAGCCCCAGGCTCGAGGATCTTATGAGCTTAGGGCTCTCTCTCGGGACAGCATGCCAAACATGCTTTATAATCAATCAGCTAAGTGTGAACTCTTGAAAACGCTTGAAAAAAATTAGTCTGACTCGACCTAACTTCTACTTCATTTCACAAGTGAGTTCTATGGTCCTTTCTTAAGAGCATAATTATCACAAAGAAGAGAGTAAAGTATGTAAGTATTTAAATAATGTCTTTGGAGTGATAATTCACTTCTTGTAGCTTGTAGCAGTGAGCCATCAAGAACCATCTGCTGACCAAAAGCAATTCTGTTTAACCGCAATTTCTATAACAGTTGGTATTCCCACTTGAAAGTCAACCAAAAATCTGGAAACAGATGAGTATCACTTTTATTGTTATTCTCAATTTACTGTCAAAGTGAAACCTTATTAACATGTTAAACGGGAAGAAAGGAGGATGTTTGGAGGATGATCGGGATTCATTCCAACTTCATTCCATTGTGCTGTCTACCCTTTGTTACATCTATTGTGGAATAAAACTTTTTTTTTTCAAGACATCCTCATCTTTTTTTTCTTACAGATTCATAACACAAAATTCTTATTAATACCCCTACACATGATGGTGTTGTGTTGCCGCTGATATACATTTTAATAGCTACCAAACATCTGCATTTACTGTAGATCTACTAAGACCTTGTGCTAGCATAAATAAATAAACAGTCATAATTTGCTATACACTTGTAGTCAACCTTTGGTGACTAATATGTGTGAACAGTAGTGTAGCTGAGCTTATTGTAAATGCTTTTGCCATGAATTCCATAGCTTTTTTAATGCTGCATTTGTGGGAGAAAGGTATTTTAAAATATGTGTAACATGTTCTGGACTCATATGTGTGGTTTACTTTGGTAACTTGGTTTATTTTACTTTGTTTCCATGGTTGCACATTCAGTTGATTATGTTCACCTGTGCTTTGTTTACATTTCATCTAGTATGTATGTCAGCCCTCGGTTTGGTTTTACCCTTTGCTTTGCTTTTGTTTGCTTTTGTTTCTTGCATTTTTTAAAATAAAATCTGCTGTAGTTCAGATCCTGCTACTCTTAACTTTCTGTAGCATGACAATGATGTATTGTGGTTTAGCAGCATTCACAGCTGTCAATTTAATTGAATTTGGGACATTGTTTAATCCCCTGAAAAGCACTTTTTTATACACTTTGACACCTCACAGAACAGAGAGCACCTGGTTAAAGTGAGAGAATTGTTCATTAGCACTGCTTGTTTGTGACCCTTCGGTAATTTGTGCTGCTCTTGATAGTTTACATTGGTCATTAAGGAAATGAGCTGCTTTGTCAGTGTTCGTTTATTTGCACATTGTCAGTATATCAGCTGCAGAATTCACCTTCCCCATTAGCATTTTTATGGGATTGGGCTCTCATGATAATTTGCCCTGTTGCCTGTGTGAGGTTTTCTGTGATGTGCTCTTACACAAATGTTTGCAATTCTGTTCATTTTTGCCGTGACAAAAGTTAATTTTTGTTTGGCAGCTAGATAACATTATGTTTGCTAAATCATAATTTTAAGTGGCTAATTTAAATGAGCTTTTTTTTGAATCATCCATAAAATGTGCTAAAAAGTATTAATTGTTTGCATTATTATTCTAGAAAAAGTGTTTATGGAGGTTTACGGTTACGTCAAAGCTTTAACATTTCCAATTCATTCATATTCAGTTCAAGAGGAAAGCTAAAAAAATAATAATAATTAACACAAACATAAAACAAACACTGTAAAAAAATCAAATGTTCTAAATTTATTACTGGGTTTTTGACAGCAAAGATCAAAAATAACAAAAGAATCCTGAAAATTCTGTTATCGCAAAAATATTCATTAATATACTAAATATGCACTACCGCTATTTCACACAATTTAGTAAAATTTAAAATAATAATAATAACCTGAAGCACCAAACCTGAATGAAACCCATATCTGAAGTATCATGCGAGATCGCATCGCTTTAAATTGACTCATATCCAAATCAGGTGAACAGAGTAGGATTTACAACAGTTTGTGCATGTGCCTCCCGCTTGTTAAGGGACCAAAAGTAATAGGGCACGATAATAATAATCATAAATCAAACTTTCTCTTTTGAATACTTGGTTGCAAATCCTTTGCAATCAATCACAGTCTGAAGTCTGGAAAGCATGGACATCACCAGATGCTAGGCCTCTACTGTAACTATCTTTAGTTCTTGTTTGTTCTTGGGGAATTTTCCGTTTAGTTTTGTCTTCAGCTAATAAAACGCATGCTCAATCGCATACAGATTAGGGCATTGACCATTGGCCTTTGCATAACATTCCACTTCTTTACCTTCAAAAACTCTTTGGTTGCTTTTGCAGTATACTCTGGGTCATTCTTTGGGCTGAATATGAGTACATAATATTGACAGAAGTCATCCTGCTGCTTTTTTTAGCAGTCTTATCATAAATAAATACAAGAGAACCAGTTCCATTGGCAGCCATACATGCCCCGCCATGACACTACCACCAAAATGCTTCACTGCTTAGGATCATGAGCAGTTCCTTGTTTTTCTCCATACTCTTCTCTTCCCATCACTCTGGTACAAGTTGATCTTGATCTCCTCTGTCCATAGGATGCTGTTCCCGAACTGTCAATGTTTTTTTGCGAACTCTGGCCTTCCTGTTTTTGAGGGTCCCGATTGTTTTATATCTTGTGCTGAACAATCTGTATTCACTCTCGTGAAGTCTTCTCTTGATTGTTTGACACGCATACACCTACTTCCTGGAGAGTGTTCTTGATCTGGCCAACAGTTGTGAAGGGAAAGAATTCTTCTTCTTCAGTCGTCCATCACAGTTGTTTCCTGTGGTCTTCCGAGTCTTTTGGTGTTGCTGAGCTCACTGGTGCATTCTTTCTTTTTAAGAATGTTCCAAATAGTTGTTTTGGCCACACCTAATTTTTTTAGTATCTCTCTGATAGGTTTGTTTTGTTTTTTTAGCCTAATGATGGCTTGTTTGACTTATAGTGACAGCTCTTTGGATTTCATCTTGAGAGTTGACAAAAGCAGCTTCCAAATGCAAACAGCACACTTGAAATGAAGTCTGAACCATATTCTGCTCATTGTAATTGGGTTAACGAGGGAATAACACACACCTGACCATGGAACAGCTGAGCAGCCAATTGTCGCATTACTTTTAACAAGTGGGAGGCACATATGCAAACTGTTGTAATTCCTACACTGTTCAACTGATTTGGATGTAAATATCCTCAAATTAAAGCTGACAGTTCATTTCTTTTCAAATCCATTGTGTTGGTGTATAGAGCCAAAAATGTTTTTGTGTTGATGTTCCTATATTTATGGACCTGACTGTATTTTCCTTTATTTATAGAAATATAATATATCATTCATTCATTTTCTTTTCGACTTAGTCCCTTTATTAATCTGGGGTTGCCACAGTGGAATGTTTTACGCAGCAGATGCCCTTCCAGTTGCAACCCATCACTGGGAAATATCCATACACATACACTACAGACAATTTAGCTTGTCAATTTAGTAACTTAGCTTACCCAATTCACCTATACCACATGTCTTTGGGCTTGTGGGGGAAACCGGAGCACCCGGAGGAAACCGACGTAAACACGAGGAGAACATGCAAACTCCACACAGAAATGCCAACTGACCCAGTTGAGGCTCGAACCAGCGACCTTCTTGCTGTGAGGCGATCTTGCTACTCACTGCACCACTGTAAAACCTCTATAATATATTAGAATATAAATTAATATATTAAAATCAAAATAATCAGTTTTAGATTTGCTGACACACTAACACACGATTGCTAACACATTGGTACTGATTCAGTTGTCCTAATTTCCCAAAGCAATAATTCAGTTCTCAAAACAGTGACACGTTTCTTTCTGAACTCTGAACACAAATCACCTGTATTCACCTGTATACCTACATGGGTGTGCGCGCACGTGTGTGTGTGTAAGAGCGAGAGAGAGAGAGAGAGAGAGAGAGAGAGAGAGAGAGAGAGAGATAGACTCTTTTCATTTTAAATCCCTCAAAAACCAAGAAATGGACATTGAAAAAAGCCGTCTGGTTCAGATGGTGCTGAAGCTCCAAACACAACCTAACACAACGAATATGACTAACAGCAGGAAGCATCAGGACATGGATATGCTCATCCTCAAAATTAAGCCCAATCAAATGATAAACGCACGCAAAGAAGAGTATCTGATTTACTGGAGTGAAGCAGCAGGAAAACAGAGTAAACTTCAGTGTTATTTACACCTTAATAGAGATTATACCACAGCAGCATATCTGAGTGCAGTTAAGGACTGTAAATTAAGAACAACAATGACCAAATACAGACTGAGTGCTCACAGTCTGACTGTAGAGACGGGCCGATACAGACAGAACTGGCAACCCAGAGAAAGCCGCATCTGCCCACACTGTGCCCTGTCAGAGGTGGAGACGGAGGAACATTTTCTCACCCGCTGCACCAACTATGTGCACATCCGAGAATCATTCTACCCCAAACTACAGAGCATTTACCCACAATTCACGGAGTTAGGCAATAAAACACAGCTTCAATATTTACTGGGGGAAAAAACTGACTGTATCCTTCTAGTGGCACAATATATTAATGCCTGTCACAAAAAGAGAGAAGAGACCAATAAAAACATCAGTGATGCGCTTGCAAAAACACAAACACAAACACAAATACACACACACACACACACACACACACACACACACACACATCTAAATGATTATAATTGAATAATTGTAAATATCCTGATTTTTACTGTTTTTATAATTTTTTTATTATTGTTTTATACTACAATGTTGATTGTTAAATGTACAGTGTTTTCTGATTTATTATTATTTTTATTGATATAAATGAACAATATGATATACATGAATGATATGATATATTGAATAATAATATGATATATTGAATAATAATATGATATATGTGAATGATATGACTTATATAATAATAATATGATATATTGAATAATAATGTGATATATTGAATAATAATATGATATATTGAATAATAATATATGTATATATCTTTTAAAAAATTCCCTACTATTTACTGTGTGTTTATTTTTTATTACATATGCATGTTCTTTTAATTTTTGTAAACTTTACAACTGCTTTGGCAATACATTTGTAATAATTGTCATGCCAATAAAGCAATATTGAATTGAATTGAATTGAATTGAATTGAATTGAGAGAGAGAGAGAGAGAGAGAGAGAGAGAGAGAGAGAGAGAATTTGAATGAATGCAAGTGAAGGAATATTTTCAGCCAATCAGCTTTCTTATGTTTTATTACTCTCGTTGGCTGGTGATTGGTTCATGTGCAGTGAGCAGCGAAAATAAATAATGGCCTACCTAAATAATATTTCTATTTTCAAAATGGCAAAGAGACATTCAAGCATATTTTTATTTTTTAAAACCATGAGTAAATCTGATAATGAGCCTGATCAAAAGAGATGTGGAGAAGATAAAACCGCGAATGGATCAGGGTAGCGGGAGACAGAAGCAAAGTGACCTTAAGTCAGCCAGAAAACATGACAGAAGAGGTAACTGTGGACTCTTCTTTAGTCATTTTTTTTTTCACTTGGCACATAATAGTGAAGTGAAACAAAAAGTGATTGTTCATACGATTTAAGTTTGTAGCTACATGTTATTATTATCTATGACCTGTAACTTTATATGGCATAAAATAATTAAAGACTGTTCAGAAATGTGATGCTCTTTTTTTGCACCATCACCGTTTAATGACATTATGTTCCGGAAAAACTGAAATCGTGTGTTGGATGTCATTCACGGTAACTTTTATTTCCTGGTTTTGTTCCGGGAATCATTCATTTACAAATTAAGCAAACCCTGAGATACACGAGCTGCTGGGTTTTTCTAAAAAAAATGCCCAACTGCAAAGTACTTTCCGAGAGAGAGCATCGCAATGCTCTGTCAGCATTCTCGAGCCCTAAACACTCTAAACATAGTTCATTGTGTGTCATCGGCCGTAATAAATCACAAACAAGGCACCACACTGGTTAAAGTTTTGTTCTGCCATTTTCCTTTCATGGGAAAGTATGTTAGTTTTTTTTTGTTCACTCATGTCGTGTTATATCAGTTTTGAGTGAACAAAAAAAGAGCGTGCGTTCATGGTGTGTGCTTTATGAAAGCAAAGAAGTTTCGACTAAGTATACAGTTCAGTCTTATACTTCCTGGTCTGACGTCACGTGTTGGCGTGTGCAGTGACGTCACTGCTTAATTTCATTAGATTTTTCATGTGCCTCAAGACATATAAAAAAGACGTGTTCTCCTAGCGTTCAGATTGAATGCAGTATTGAAATTCCCTTTTTAGGGGAACAAGCTATTGACTGGAATAGTTGTTTTTGAGCTTTGATGTTTGTGCAAGTTGGAGTAAAGTTTTGAGATTGTTTTTGTAGTTGTGAGAACATGGAAAATCATTTTATGTATTGTTTTGCGCTGATCTGAAATGAGAAAAAGTCAGAAGGAGAAAGAACAGAGCGTGACAAGAACAGTAATCATGACAGAGAGGGTGCATTTGAACAGAGAGTTTATTAAAGCAAACGGCCAGCTCATAACTGAGGTACTTAATCAGAAATATAGATGAAAAGCAGGCCTTAAATGACCATTGTGGTATTTAAAGTGTGTGAGTGTATCTCTGAGAGCGTGAACACATTGCAATAAAGAAGAGCTGTGCATTACCTGAGGCTAAAATTGTGGCTATGGTCATGTGGGAGCACAGTTGCTGACTTTGCCTTTCATTTTGCTGCTGATGTATATAAAAATATACTGTACATTTGCTATATATTACCAGACTTGACTATGAAAAAATAATAATTACGGCATACAGAACACAGTGTCCTAACAACATGCGACAAGACAAGATTCCAATGACAAGCAATTTTGCTGTCTGCGCCAAACGCAACTTGACAGAAGCAGAGCACTGTATATAATGCATCTCAATAACGAATATCATGCATCTCTCTCTAAAACCGACAACAGCAAAACAGCAATGTTCAACAATTACATATTTTCATGAAAATTCTCCACAAGCAACATAGTTAATTAGCCTGATTATTGCCTGTTTATTGTTGCCAGGCAACAGAGCATCTTGGCACATAGTAACACAGAAAATCTGATCACAGCTGTGTGTAATGGCCTTGTAAGGACTTTGTAGTAAGAATTTACAATATGTAAGTGTAACCTGTGGTCATAAATGTTTACAAAGACATATTCTTTCTCAGAGGGTGGCCAAGTCAGTCTTGCAGAGCCACAATCTTACAGTTTTATTTACCAACCTTGATGAAAACTGTTTGTAGCTGTCTAATAAATCTTAGACTTTGATTCACTTCATGTGTGTTTAATTAAAGTTGGAGAGGACATTTTACAGAATACAGCTGTATGTATAGCACACAATAACAGGTGTCTGCCATTTTGTTTTGGTGCAGAATTCAATCCCTGCATTCACTTGCTACACAATCCATGCTGATGTCCAATCCATACTTATTGACGTGACATTTTTCAAATGTCTAATAACATGCATTTCACAGTTTAAACTGATTAATAATGATTATTATTATTTATTTATTTTAATCTAAGATGGGTGATGTTAACCACCATGTTAGCCTGCACTGCAGTAGAGAGACAGGAGCTGCTGGATTTACAACATGTTATAACATCAACCTAATCAACCTTGCCCAAAATACATGAAAGTAAGTGGCTGTTGAGTAAATTGAGTAAATGTTTTAGTTACCTAAACAGTGTTTTTCATGATGCGAGTTGAGCACATCAGTAACACTTTACAAAAGGGTTCATTAGTTAATGCAATTAATTAACATTAATTAATGAACCTTATTGTAAGGTGTGACCAGCACTTCATCTAATTATGTTAACAAAAATAATTATTGTCATCACCAAAGACATTAGTTTGTATTTTACAAGCATACAATTGTTTAGCTACACTCTTAAAACAAACGGTTCTATATAGAACCAAAAATGGTTCTATCAAGCGCTTCATATATGGAACCCCAAAAAGGTTCTATATAGAACCATTTTAAGGGTTCATTAAATATAAAACCAATCCAGACAATTCAAACTGTTTAAATTTATTCTATTCATTATACAAAATATTCTTTTAAATAATATTTAAAATTGCACCTCTGCATACTTTGCATTGGACAGCAGATCTAGCTTAACAGTTTAATGGCATTCAACACTGTAATTTTAATGATTTCACTTTTATAAGCTTTTTTACTGTTTGAGCAAATACAGTACTCACTTTCACACATCTCTAAAAGGAAGAGAAATATATCACAATGCAGATAGAAACAATACACAAACAATCAAAACATCTATTAAATAACACTACAATTTCAAAAAGTTGATGGTACCTGCATGTATTGGTCATCACAACATCCATTTTTATACATAATTTAATGAAAACATTACAAAAACATTGCAAAATGATTAGACAAAACACTGCAAACAGCCATTCCACAACCTGTAGCATGTCCATGTCTGTCAGCCTCTCTTATAATGTAAATAGTTTTGTCCATGGGTGGCACAGTGGCTCACTGGTTAGAACTGTCACCTCACATCAAGCAGGTCACTGGTTCGAGTCCCGACTGGGCCAGTTGGCATTTCTGTGTGGAGTTTGCATGTTCTCCCAGTGTTCATGTGGGTTTCCTCTGGGTGCTCCGGTTGCCCCCACAGTCCAAAAGCATGTATGGGTGTTTCCAAGTGCTGGGTTGTGGCTGGAAAGGGCAGATTAGTTGGTGATTCATTCCACTGTGGTGCCTCTGATAAATGAGGAAGTCCAAGGGTAGCGAGTGAGTGTTGTCCATTGTAATGCTGAAACTTCAAGTCTTGGTGGAATCAGGAGAGCTGTTGAATCCTGGATGGTGTAGGACCTTTGGATTTCTGTAAAACAATATTTTAATGTTGAGTACTTTTAACCAATTAACATAAGTCATCAAATAGAATTACAGTTATAATTAATACAATTAAAGTGTGTGTGTGTGTGTGTGTGTGTGGGTGTGTGTGTGATTGGGGCAAATAGTATGTAGTATAGGGTGTAGTTACCCTTTGCGGTTTCCTCTGCTGGTCATGGAGCACTTCCTTCTTTCCTTTCCTTTTTGGCCCATTTTTTTTAAAGATGTTTCTGTGTTCTTCACCAAGTTTTCTATGCAGCATCCTAAATGCAAAATAAATAAAAATTAGTTTACTTCATGTGTAAGTTTCCAAATGACACATTTTCAGCAATACAAGTTTCTTAAAGTCATCATGGACGCAAAACTATTTGGTACACAATGTAACAGTGTTTACTCACAAGCTGTGGCACTCCAAGAAGAAGAAACTGCTCCATTAGTTCTGCAAACCCCTCCATAATCTGTGCTCTTGAAAAGGGTGTTTCATTCGGTTGTTGACTTATGAATATCTGGTGTCGCATTCCAGGTCCATCACAACCTGAGGTAGGAAGACAGCATTGTAGAGTGTGTAAATATGAATTTATAATACAGAATTAATCTACCTTTGACATAAAATTAATTGAACTGAACTTGCCTTGTGTTAGGTTCCTCAGAGTACAGTTCACTTCCTTTTCATCCCATTATTGTTTCATTTGCGAGATGATAGATGAGCTCACCACTGAAATCCTTTCATTTTTAAATTTGTTTTGCAGACATTGCAACAAGGTATCCTGTAGGCAAATTTACACTTTCTTTTAAAACATATTTTTTCTTTGCAGGACTTTTTAATAAGCAATGACCTTAATATTCTCACTGTATTAAAACAGCAGCAATAAGTAATATAACATTTATGTGATAACTATATTATTTCAGTACACAACAACCAAGTCTGAAATATACATGTTATAAAATACAATATTTACCAGGTGTCCTTGTTGATGACAGTTGTGTCATAATTATGGATGCAACGCATGTCCTTCTTTAAGCTGGGATCCTTCCTCTTCAAAGCTATTTGTGTCCTGCAGCCCAGGTTACAATACAATGTTAAAGTCTTTTATAATATTCATTTCATTATACTTAATACAGTTTGTTTAGAATTAAAAGCAATAATACATACCGAGCACAAGATTTATGATGCAGTTCAGTTTCCAGGCTGTTTGAAGAAAAGAAAGATATACATTAAAATATTAATTTTAAACTTATTTAGCACAATATATACATATATGTAGGCTATATTTAACAAGGTTCAACATTTCACAATACATTTAGCCTTATTTATTATTAGCCTTATTTATTTATTTATTTATTAGCCTTATTTATGTTTGTCCTTCATAAATAACACCTGATCTTTTATCTATGGATTATTAAAATATGTTTTGGATTTAAAGGATTTCAATAATACACTTAGACGCATAGACTCGGGCGGGCGCGTGCATAGACTCGGGCGGGCGCGTGCATAGACTCGGGCGGGCACGAGCGTTGCACTACCTTGCCGTTTTAATGCAGACTAGCCGGCATGTACACTACTTTATAGAGTTTAGCCCGAGTTAAACTCGGCTAAACTCACACACGAACAAGCTGGAAGTACTGTTTGTTCAAGGTTGAAGATAAAAACTGCACGAAAGCGGAAATTGGCTCATAATATTAAGTTACCGTTAAAAGAGCGTGCACGCGCTTCACGCTCCGTCTCGGAGCTCGCCATTAGGTAACGCACCTGTTTTAATGTTATTGATGTTTTAATTAATACTGACAAACAAATAAAGCAAAATTGTAACTTATTTCGAACAAAAAGCAGAGCAAAGTCAGCTTAACACAGACTCCTGAACCGAAGGCTGTCGGTCGACGCCATCAGTAACTTACAAGCACAGTTATCCATATTAACGTATACCCCATATTCAGTCTGTGTCACCATATAAGACAAGGGAAGAGAAACATTACCTCGTCATACAAAATATTTAATTATTATAATTTTAAAAGAGTAATAACTTACCTGAATGACGCAGCTGCAAAAGCGGAGTTCTCCTTTTCAAAAATTAACCGTCACTCTCTCTCGAGGCTCTTCATCAACAGTCCACCAATGAATGACGTCACCAGAGGGCTTTTTCATGATTATTAGTTTAAAATAATTTATTAAACCATAAAAACACACTGTACAGTCTCAATAAACTGGTTATTTTATTTATTTCACAAAATAATTCGTCAAAATGTTAAATATTAAGCATTTATGAAATATTAGTTATATGGTAATGTACAAAACTGCATGAAACAAAAATCCCATCATACATTGATTAGGTTTTTGACCATAACAGTCATTTTATTAGGTTTTGACTCAAAAAGCTTTGTCTCTCTGTGTTATAGCTTATTATTATTTATAATCTTTACTATAGGCCTATAATTATGTCATAAATCTCACGTTATAGAACCATTTTAATCAAAAAGGTTCTTTGCGCTCAAAGGGTTCTAAATAGAACCATTTTTTGGGTAAAAGTTTCTACTGGCCAAGTATAGAACCCTAGGGTTCTATATAGAACCTCAGATATACACATACCTACTACACTCTTTTTTTAAGAGTGTAGTAGGTATGTGTATATCTGAATATCTGAAACCTAAAAATTATTTGTTTAAAAACACTGATAAATAATGATTTATGACAAGGGATGTGCACATCTTTCTCTGGCTCAGCTAAAGCCATCACGGGAAATTAGATTTGAATTTAGCAGATGATCATGTGACACACTGAATGTTTTATTACACAATTGGATTAGTTCATCAAATATGAAAATCATTTACTCACCATACTAGTTTTTTTTTTTTATAATTTTCTTTCTTGGTGAACACACACACAATTTCTTTTCTTTTTTTTATTTTAGAAAGCTGTAATCTACGGAAGTCCTAAAAGGCCATGCATTAAAAAAAAAAAAAATTCTCTTGTTTTGTCGTGCACAACTTAATTATCTCGTGATCTCAATATTACAACTTGTTTTCTCGTGATCTCGATGACAACTTATTTGTTTGCTTTTATTTATTTATGTATTATTATTATTATTGTTATTATTATTATTATTATTATTATTATTATTATTATTATTATTATTATTTTTATTATTGTTGTTGTTATTATTATTATTATTATTATTATTATCTGGCCAATGTCAGCGAGTCTGCACCAGCCCTGGAAACAGGGAGAGAAAAGCCTAACTGCAGACGCGCATTCGTGCAACACATTAAAGGCATTCAGAACGGCTACAATAATATGAGCGCAAACGCTCTGGCTCATGATTAATGTACATTTGTTATAATATTCATGTATATGATTATATATCATTATTTACAAATATATTCCCTCCACTGTCACCATTTTAAAGCAGGATATTCATAATTTTTCATAATTTAATGCATACATGCAGCAACTTATATAAATAAGCATGTCAAGCAGTTTTTTTTTCTCTTTATCAAATAATACAATATGACAAATTAAAAGTGACACTATTTACGTCTCTGTTCACATTTGTCTCTCAACTCAGGTGGCATACACTATATACAGTAGGGATTAGAAAATGGGTGAACAAGTGAGTGGTTTTGGACACAGTCTGTAGCTTCTAGGACTGAACTTGTGCCGACATAACTATTTACTCTTTGTACATTTATATATTTAATGAAGAATGATATCAGCTCAAGGTTAGCTTTCAGCTGCCACTGCCACCTACATTTAAATCCATATTCCAATAACAATATTATATCACACACACTTCTAGTGATTTCAGCTGTCGACATAGAATAACAAAGACACATTGGACAGACAGGAAAAGAAAGAGAAAGGGAAGCGAGAGAAAGAGTAAACGAGAGGATCGTGGGTGAAACAGATTGTGCTGTCAAAAGGGGATGGAAAGGGCTCTATGTGACGTTGCCACGGCAATGCAGAGTGGGACAGAATAAAGTAGCTGTGTGTGTGTGTGTGTGTGTGTGTGTCTGTGTCTGTGTGTGTGTGGGCGATACATATTTCCCCTCACTCCTTGACTGACTCACAGCAGCATAAATACTGCAGGCACTCTCGAAGGCAATGCTCTCATCTGTCCTCTATCTCCCTCTTGTCCCTCCGGCCTGACAGCTACAGTCACACACACACACACACACACACACTGAGGCGTTTTATGGGACAGCAGGATAAGTGCTGTACAACGCTGATGAGACGCAAAGCAAGAAATCCTCCTGTGCTTGACTGGAAGGGTCACGGTGGCAGACACGGTAGACGCAGTGTCTACCAGAGTAAGTAACACTCCTGGCCTACATAAAGAGGATAGTGGATTATGGCTTTTATGGTTCAATCTTTTTTAAATCTTTTATTACAGATTCAAGGTTGCTCTTATGTGTATTTGCTCAATACTTTTTGTTAATGTCACATATAAAATTATTCATTAATTTTCTTTTTGGTTAAGTCTTAATTATGGGTCGCCACAGTAAAATGAACCGCCAGCTTATCCAACATATGTTTTACACAGCAGATGCCCTTCCAGCTGCAACCAATCACTGGGAAACACCCACACACTCTCATTCACGCACATACACTACGGACAGTTTAGCTTATCCAATTCACCTGTACTGCATGTCTTTAGACTGTGGGGGAAACTGGAGCACCCGGAGGAAATCCACGCGAAAACAGGGAAAACATGCAAACTCCACACAGAAATGCCAACTGACCCAGCTGAGGCTCAAACTCGTGATCTTCTTGCTGTGAGGCGACAGCGATACCCTCTTATACATATACAAAGTAAAAATCGTTTGCCTTTGGAATTTTCATTGTTCTTCAAATACTTCTTGAGTGTCATTTAACAGAGAATCTTGGTTTTTTTTTTTCAAACATATTTTAAACATAATAGTTTAAATATCTAAATGATTTAGTCTTTGCCATTATGACATATATTTGGCTAGTAATTTTGCTAAATACTATTCAGCTTATAGTACAATTTATAAGCCTAACAGAATGTTAATTATAGGCAAATCATTGGACAACAGTGGTTTGTTCTGTATAGTTAATTGGAAATAAAAATATAGTGTTTATTAAATGTAGTATATATTAAGGGGCTAATAATATTGACCTTAAACATCATTGATAAAAATTTTTGAGAACATCTCTTTACTGGAATAAAAGAAGTTTACTTTTATCTTGTTTTGTTGATTTGTTCTCAAAATATTTAAACAAAAACAACAGGAAACACTATGATGTCCTTGCTCTGTTAAGCATAACTTACATTTGAAATATTTGAAAAAGAATTACAATTTCACAGAAGGGCAAGCTTTTTTGCCTTTAACAATATATGCTTCACAAATTTCAGTTATGAGCATACAAATTTCTTTTGACAATTCTTTAATTTCTTTAGTTTTGTTTGAACGCATTCGTGACAGAAAAGTGAAGTCAATTTATGTACTTACAAAAATAAAATAGTAACAAATATTAAAGCACAATTTTTAACCCTAAAATCTTTAGAAAAATAGAACAGACAAAAAGATATAACTGAAAATCTTCCAATGCAAATATAAAATAAATACACTAATTTCTAAAAGGTCTCATAAGATGTGTTATTTATTTAATTGTTAAATCTAACATTGGAAGTTCACTCAGATGACCAGTGCACAAACAACCAAGTAAAGCAAGACTAGTAAGTGTTATAGGGCCCCCTGTTGGTAAACAAGAGTGATTTCACTTTCACATATACTCTCTGGGTGTTTGCCATAAATAAACATCTAAACAACACCATCACCATCCAAACAGAAAAAAAAAAAAAAAGATTAATAAGTGTAACAGCCAGTCCCTCGGTCAAGATCCATCTGCTCTCATACCTCTAATGAGGCTCTATAGAGAATAACTGCTTTTCATGGATGTTGAAAGGCATGAGGATTTTCCAGGATTTTGCTTGCTCTTCTCGGTTTCATCAGACCCAAATCTGTTTGACTTTTCCAGTAAGAAGCACTGCAGACATCAGGTCTCAAAATCTGTCTTTTGCCTGAGGTGAACCCATTCGGACCGACATGGGTGTGTGAACATCTCAGTTACTATCAGACGGTTTGCTTAATAATTTACATGCACACTACACACTGGCCTGACTGAGGTTTGAATGTCAAAACAGAGACAGAATGTGTTGCGTAAATATGGACAGTTGTGAAATACCAGAGAGAGTTTTAATGGAAAAATTGCAACAAATTACTGTTCTTTAATATGCAACCAACACTTGATTAATAACATAGTGTCTGTGCATCTGATCTTATGTTGATGTGGCAGGGGTTATGAAAATAACTAATCTCATAATGTCACGGAGAAGAAGAGAGAGAGAGAGAGTGTGTGAGAGAGAGGAAAGTCATAGGGAAAAGAAAGAAAGAGACTGGTCTGCCAGGTTTACGTGATCTGAAACTGACGGTTGCATTATTGATCGTGTTTAAAACCCGATGCCATGATCACATCAGTGGCAGACATTCCTCCAACACCATCACTTACTAAATAACAACTAGTCAGCATTGTTATAGAACAAAGGCAGTGCTATCGTATCAATTTATTTATAAAAGAGCCATCACTCGCTTCATTTCATTCAGGCTACAGTCAGCATGGATGTGAGAGTAAATACTCACTAATGAAATACACATACACTCATACAATATGTCATTTAAAAAATGCTATTTAAATTAGAATAAACACAGGAATATTATATAGATGTGGTTTATTTCATGCTTTTTCTTTTCCGCAGCCATTCCTAATCTTAACTGTGACTACATGTTTCAGATTATGCCTGCTGTTTAAATGCAAATTTGGCAAGGCAGCTCAGTCCCAGAACAAAAAAAAATACAGACAAAACAGTTTCAAACTACTACAAAATCTATAAAAATCACCTTTTTAAACTGTAAGCATAAAATTATTGAATGCATTTACGTTTAATAAATTGCTAATTGAGAAATTCTGATATTGAAAGTATTTAGTATTAAGTATTATAACAATAAAGTTATAATATTAATCATAATGTATTATTATTGCTTAGAAAAAGTTATTTGTTGTTGACTCAGACTGTCACTACTGTATATTTACCATTCACTAAAAAGTAGCAATTTATAAGAGTTGTTTGTTTGTTGCAATTGCATATTGTGCTGGTCACAGTGTACTTCAGTGCAGGTTTATTATTTTATGATACCTTTTTAATGTACAATTGGTTCTGTTAAATGATATCGTCACTTATCATGCTTTAATAGATACGACTATGGCTTCCTAAGCACTATATACGGAGGAAGCTATTAAGGGACATTTATATCCAATAACTGCGACTCTCTATTCAATTTCTAATGGTGGAAAAAAAAATACAGTAGTCATTAAATATTCACTGAGTAATCTCTAAAGCTCACTTGAATTTGTTTTAGATCATTAGAGGTGACACTATGGTGCCTTGCAAGGCACTTTAGAATCAGTTCCCTTAAATGGTGCTTTTGGATGCTGCCAGTGAAGTAATTGACTGTCTGGGCAGTGAGGCAGAGCTGCCTTCAGTTTCAAACACAACCTGTTGCTCTGTTTGTCTGAGCGGCCCGAAATGTAAACCTCTGGCCAAACCAATGGCATGCATTTGGCTGTGACAATGGAAGATGGGAGAGGAGGGTTTGGGACTGTTAAGAGTCTGTGCTAGAGGCACATATATTGCAAACAAAAGAGGAATTATTTCATCAGTGCTAGTTAGAGATGTTATAGTACTGATCTAAAAGGTGCTCTGGTCAGAGAAAAGAAGGAAAAAAGGTAACACTTTAGAGTACAGCCACCAAAATACATAGTAAATAAGCCAGATATGCAGTTGTAAAAATGGTAACTAGTATGTACAGTAAATTTAGGTATGGGAAATAACATTGTTTTGGGAAGCAATTACTTTAAAAGGTATTACTTTAATTTAAAGCAGCTAATGGTACATTTACAAGTAATCATAACAAACAACGGGTCTACTATGCATGTAGTGCTGTTCGGTTTGTGTGACACTTGGTACCTTTCACAAAACAAAGTACAACATGATAGCATGCAAAACATGTCGTGCTTATATGCTGTAAACTTTTACAGGTTAAATATACTTTTTTGTGCTGTAATTATTAGTGGTATTTGTTATCCCCTTGTTTCCCCAATCATATATATATAGTTGTCTTATACATAAACATGCATACTGCATAGGTGCATTACTAATATTACAAAACGGTACGTTGTAAATTCTGTTCCATAAATACCAACAAATCAGCAACCTCCATTTTTTTCTGATCCCCAGGTGCAAAACGTTATCCTGGTGATCAACAATTCCTTTCAGCAGGAAAAGCAGTAATAATCAGTCAGATCTAGTGTAGTGTGTTTGGATCTGTGTTTGTGGATGTGACAGGACTGATACTACTCTATTATTTGACCCTGCCTCTCCCTTTTGGCCTGTATGACACACAGGGGCAAAGAGTGACGCAGTGTCACAGGTTTATCCCTTATCTAATTGCGAAAGCAATTAAGTATTTAATGGGGACACCTGGTGATCGTTCCTCAATCATTTATCAGCTTTCCAGGATGAATAAATGATCAGTGACTGGCACCTTCTTGGTGATTTCGAAACTGGTGATATCTGTATGCATTCACCCAGGAGTAGAGATTCCAATGTAAGTTTCAGAGTCAGACTACATAATATCTTTATCTGTAATACCTAATTTAGACTGTACTTTTTTATTTTTGTTACAATAATCACTTTGTCAGATTGTCAGATGTGACTTTGACTGCCATACTCTTGTTGTCTAAAATACAAGTTATTATTGAGAAAATTATTGCTTTCTTTCTTTAAGAATGTAATTGATGTCATAGAAAAGGTGAAACTTGTGACTGCAGTGCACTGCCCTGACTGACTGAATCAGATACTGTCAGTGTCTATTGGCATCAGTCAGAGCTCATTTTTGCTGATTGAACATTTAATCTGAAGATGGTCTGCGTTTATTGCTTTCTTCTGGTGGGGTGTGAATTGAGCTTCAGCAAAAAAAAAAAAAGGAAGGTTCCTTATTGGCAATGATGGTTCCATCAAGAACTTTATATTCTGTGGAACCTTTCATATTGCCAAAAGCTTCTTTCTAGAGGAATTGTTTGTTTAGATTCTTTTCACAACCAGAAATAATTAGTTTTATAGCAGGTCTTAAAGCCTAGACTCTGGTCTGGATCTTGAGTGTGTCTTTCAGTCAGTGTATGACGTTAACCATAATCGGGTGGTACTCTTCACCGCAGTGTGCATTTGAATGGGTGAGGAAGAAATACTGACAAAGAATTCCATTTTTTTTTTAAGGTATGCATTAATTTTGCTCCAGTCCAACATACCAAAAATTGATTGTTGGATGAGTTAGATTTTTTTCTTTTTTAATAAAATATTTGGAGTTGTGAAGTATAAATGTCAAATGCCACTATGAAGACATTTAACCTACTTCTTGTTGTTTTTATACAGTAATTAATTCTAAATGGTTGATTTATGTATGTTCATATTTATTAAAATAAAGTTTTGTTATAACCAATTTTTTTTGGGACTTTCGACACCCCAAAGGTCGCACCTGTCCTTAGACTGACACGTTGACAAACTAATCCCAACACTGAGCCGTGGGTTAGGAACCAGGGTTTTTTTTCCCATACTGCCAAGGTTTAAAGGCATTGCAGTGAGACGTGATTGTGTGAATAGATTCCCTCTTAGGGAAACCCCCTAGTTCTGAGCCACCACTCTAGTGGTCTCACTACCACTGATGTCTGCTGTCATCAGACCTAACAGTTTCCAAAACTGATTCACAGGGTTGGCCTGGACTTGCTTGAATATGACAGACGAGCACTCATCGTTGTGGAGTCCCCAAAATACACTTAAGAAAGTGATTGACCTTGTTGTACAAGCATCTTTTTATTTCAGTTTAGCCACAACCCCAGTTTTTCAATATGAAAATGACATCTCAATGGCGAACCACCATATCCTTCGACTTAAGGGACATTCAAATCCAATAACTAAGACTCTCTATTCAATTTCTAATGGTGGAAAAAAATACAGCAGTCATTAAATATTCCCTGAGTAAGCTCCAAAGCTCACTTGAATTTGTTTTGGATCATTAGAGGTGACATTATGTTAGTTTATATTACCCAGTAGATAATTTGTATCCCCTGGTGCAGATAAAGCGCTGTTAGAATTGCCTCTATAACCTTTGTGAAGGTGTGGGGTGAGAGTCAGCATTTTGAACTTGAATATTTTGAAGTTCAATTTAACTGCCTTAAATCTAAGATCGGACATAGTTCTCCATTGTTCTTTGGAACTATAAAGTAACAGCTGTAAAATCCTGACTATTTTGAGAGGGGTAACATTTTTATGAACCCCTTGCTTAATAGTGAGTGTACTTCTTGTTCCTGCTCGGATTTTTAAAAAAAAAATATTATAGTAATTTTTTTATAGTACGCAGGACCTACTATGAGACGTTTGGCAGGACTTTCCATTGCACCAGAAATGTCTCTAGGTGTACCAGCATCTCAAGATTGGCCTCTGGATTATTCCAAGAAGCTAACTTGGGGACCTGATGTGGGTGACCGGAGATAACCACAGACTTAACTACTCTTTGACCCACCGTAGAGAGGTGAGCCCTCTTGCACTGCAGCCCTTGGGGGCAGAAACAAAAACGAGGTATCGGCAAGGACTACTGTGCCCTAAAGCACACTCAGTGTCAGGGTTGGCTGTGAAACCACGTGAGGGCACTGGGGAGAAGTGGGTGCTGCCCAATAACTTAATTTAATAATGAAAAATGAATCATTAACAAATATGAAAACATAATAAGAATACAGCATTTGTAGCTGAATTTATAAACTGCTTACTGTTGACTTGATAATGTAGAGTTAATGCTTAACAATAATGAATTTACTATTTGCTGATGCTTAAAGAGCCCCTATTATGGGTTTTTGAAAATAACCTTGCATGCAGTCTGTAACACAGCACTAATGAAAACATCCTAAAGTTAAGTGCACCGTGCTTAAAATAAATGATTCTTTAACGAAATAGTTGACTCAGAGTCGAATAAATGAATATTTTCACAACATCACAGTACAGTATAGCCAACCTAGAGCTGTGTTTGTTCCTGTCATTTTTCTGATTTTTGACACAATAACCCACACTGCAACGGGGGATTCGCCACCCATTTGCTATTAAAGGAAGGAGCAGCAGAGACTATTATGTATGGGACTTTGTCAGACTTTGACAAGGACTTTGTTTGTAATTGTTACAGTTCATATGGACCAGTTCCTTCTTCCTCTAGATCATAACATGTAAATGTAATTAAAATTGCTTCCTTGTTCTCTGTAGTTTGCAAAATATGTATTTAATTGTGTGTTGTAGCTTGTAATTTGTCCGCGTGGCTTGTTATCACTTATCTATTATAGATCAGTGCTTGAACTGTATATCTTAGGTTAAATCCTTACAGGGCTATTCACATGTTGCATCCAAAACTACATTGAAAACGTGACAAGTGCTTCTTCCTTTACCATTTTAAATGTGTTTCTGAGCACGTGATCCCCTGCCGTCTGTCTTTGCTATGGCCACCATCAGCTGTTCCTCACACGTGCAGTCAATTTTGCCTCTGTGTGGATTAATACTGAATGTGTGTTGTTGTTATTACTTGGGGTTAGGTTTAAGAGTAGAGTGATATGCTGGTGTTTAACTGCATTGCTTTATTGCATTTCTGCATTGGGCTCACACATATACTCTGTACTCTGAGTACTTCAGTAGCGTGCTGGGTGTTTCTCTCTGTCTCACTCTGAACCCAGTCGACCAATCACAACAGACTGGGTCATTGGACCAATCAGCGCAAATTAGCCTCATGCAAAGGAGAGGTTTGGGAACAAACAACTCGCTGAACAAATCATATGAGAGTCGTTGGAATAATTAGGTAAAAATAAATGCATATTATAAGACAACAAAAGTGTTTTTTGACCTTGCATGCATACCAGCCTGTTGTTGAAGACCCCCAAAAGCAAAATATGACCCTTTATGATGCATAATAGGGGATCTTTACTAAATTATTCATAATGTATTGTTATTATAAAGTGTTACCAATACTTTTATACTTTTTTAGGCATAAAGGCTGTCCCATCTGGGTTTTCTGCTACCATGCAGATTGTTTACTAACTGGTAGTTCTACTATTGTTGCCACAAATCCACAAAACTTACATTCATTGCATGATTCCACCTAGCAGCACGAATACCATTGCTCGTGTGCTCATATTAGTCAGTGACACCTGTGATGCAGCATTTTTAAAAGACTTAAAAATAGAGTTGTAAGCATTTCAGGATGTTGTAAATTGACCCAGATGTGTCACCATTCATCTGTGTGTGAGTGTAGCCTACTAGATAAACTGATTGATTCTTGCTTCTCTGTGATCATAGTGGTTAAATAAAATAACTAGAACATATGTCATACAAATGCCAAAGCTATGCCAAATAACAAGGGCTGGTAGTGTGTTTAAAACAGCTACTATTATATACTGTATAAGTATGCAAGATATAATCTAATAAAATATAATCTAAGGTGATAGAAAAGAGCTTTATGATGCAATTTCTTTAGTTTATTTGTTTGTGTTGCTCACAGTAAAATATTATAGGGACTGACATAGTGTGATCATTAGTGCTGTCGAAAGTTTATTTGCATCTAATATAAAACATTGTATTTTTATCATATACAGACACTGCATATATATATATATATATATATATATAGAACCGTAAA
>CAIGQQ010002480.1:3782721-3827050 GCA_903798035.1 Danio albolineatus
TGTTCTTGATGAAAATAAAATCAGACAAGTCACCTTTATGTTGCAACACAGCATAGTAAAATACAAATAACAACATTCCAGCATAAAAGTCTTGTAGACTGACCTATCAGAATTAAAAGTCTGACAGAAACTGCAGCTATAACCTGATGCTCTAAGCAGAATGCTGGATTATAAATAAATGGGGAAAGGAAGTGATGACAGAAAATAGATGAAATAGATTATGCCCCAAAGTTCTTTCCAGTCAATATTATGTAAAGCATTCCCTCAACTGACAAACAGATATTAATCACCAGCATTGCTTGTCCATAAAAGTGTATTTAACAACCCCGCACTGGCCCATAAATGTTCAACATGTAGATGTTATGGTGATGTCTTATAAAAGTTTTTGTCCACAGGCCTTTGCATCACACCAGGGCATAAATCACTGCACTTGGCAACTGCAGGAGATTGTAAATATTTCATTTTCTGTTAGTATTGTGTATCTGAGATGCCTCAAAGTTAAATAACAAACCACAAGTGCACTGTGGCCTCCCAATGGAACTGTTTCCAGGCACAGACGTGCGATTTCTGCAGTGCAACACGATGATGTCACTGTACTTATTTGGGTCTGAGGTCAGTCATTCATGACAACACATCCCTGACTGACAGGCCATAGTGCTCCTGTGTACTGGGTCACATGCCTGGATGCCATAAAAAGATAAAACTAAAACATCCACAATAAATGCTTTTACACTTAACAAATTGTGATAACTCTGAGAAACTAAAATACATTTTGTAAAACGTTTAATTAATTGCTAGCTGAGAAATTCTGATTATGAAAGTACTTAGTATTAAGTATTATAACAATAATGTTTAAATATTAACAATAATGTTTTATCATTGCTTAGAAAACTAATTCTGAAATGTATTTTATAACATCTGAAAGCATTTGTCAACATTTGACAAAATTTATACTGTTGTTTAAAGGCAAGGATTGTAAAAGATAAAATGTTATATGGATATGCTGATACATACATAAATATCACTGGCCAATTTATCAGGTCCAACTGCTCATGAACACAAATTTCTAATCAGCCAATGACATGGCAGCAACTCAACTCATTTAGGCATGCAGACATGGTCAAGATGATCTGCTGCAGTTCAAACCGAGCTTTAGAATGAGGAAGAAAGGTGATTGAAGTGAATGTGGCATGATTGTTGGTATTTCAGAAACTGCTAATCTACTGGGATTTTCACACACAACTATCTCTAGGGTTTACAGTGAGATGTCCAAAAAAGAGAAAATATCCAGTGACCTGCAGTTCTGTGGGTGCACATGCCATGTTAATGCTAGAGGTCAGAGAAGAATAGTAATGGAATGGTTTAAGCTGATAAAAAGGCAACAGTAGCTTAAATAACTACTCATTACTACCGAGGTATGCAGAGGAGCACCTCTGAATGCACCACACATTGAACCTTGAGGCGGATGGGCAACAGTGGCAGAAAACCACATGGGGTGTCACTCCTTTCAGCTAAGAACAGGAAACTGAGGCTACAGTTCGCACAGGCTCACCAAAATTGGACAATAGAAGATTGGAAAAATGCCTATTGATAAATAATTGACATTATTTATCAATAGGTGGCTGTTTTTGGATTCTCGAAAGCTATAAAAGTTAAAAATAGGAAATATGTTGGGACCGTTGTTTTTGTTTACATCCCTCAAAAAGGTCTATAGCTTTGCAAATAAATGTGTTAAATGTACCTGAGTGGGAAATCTGTCGACAGGTGTACATACTTACTCATATCTGTGGAAAGCATTGTGGAACACATGATTTATGTCTATTTCAGGGTTTTCTGTTGACCATTAACTTCCAAAAGACCCAAAACTTCCGAAGGAAAAGCTTTATTCACTCATACTAACAGAATAAACTATAAATTGTAGGACTACAAAATTACATGTAAGCACAAATAACGGAAACAAGTGCCAAAGGCATGCAAGCGGAAGTTTGATGACAAGATTTGCGAGTTAAAATTTGAATAATAGTAATTCTGCAAACAATGTGATAATAATTTAAAAAGCAATGTATATGAATTGCATTTTATGTCTTCACATCGTTGTCTGACGTCAAAGATTTTATCCAATCAAATTATCCTGCCGGTCGCATGTTGCTAGAAGAGATACATCTGCGGCAGTAAGTTAACGCTAATTATTTGTGATATTTATTAAATTACCATTAATTGTATTTTAATAACATCTACCCTAACTCAACCACCACATTAATGTAAAAACTATAATTACAACGAGAGTTATTTATATTATGTATTAAATTACTGATTAAATTGTATTTTACAAACGTCTGCCTAAACCCTCACAGTAATGTAAAAGCAGTAATTATAACGAGAATTATTTATATTACCTATTAATTTACCTTTTTAAAAATTATATATATTTTTTTACTTTATTTTATACATTTATGTACAATTTTTAGAGCTTGAGTAACATAATAGAGCTCAAGCAGATGTTTTAAACAGACCAATGATGTCTCTATCAGTTTACACTCAGCCAACTACCATATTCAAGCTCAATGAGATACTCATCAGTTTGACTCAAAGATAATGCAACCACCTCCACCCCTTCACCTCCCAGCAACCCCATAACAACCCGGATTCTGTATATCTACTGTATTATGTCACTGTCATTGTATCTGTCTTTGTATCTGTTGTCACATTTCTGCATATGTGTGCAGCTAAAAAATGTTGGGTTAGACTAGAGGATTCAGACCTTAAGGATTTACAATAGACCAATCTTAAACTGTCTAGCTGGGCCGCAAATTCCAGAAATGCCAACAAACGTAATTTTCAAAAGTGGTCCTGACTGTAATGATGATCCAAATTTGGACACTAACACACTTGCATGGTGTGAAAGCAATTGTTGCTTGATGGTCACATCAAATTTTACTTCTTTTTTTTTTCTTTTTTTTTTTTTTTCTTTTTTTACATAAACCAAAACCATTGTTACAGGGAAAAAAAAACATTATTTGTCATGTAAAATGTTACATAAACACCTAAAACATGATAATTATGAATAACTATTAATATTTAGAAAAAATAATATAAAAATAAAAACACATATTTATGAATGTACAGTATGCATGAATGTGCATAGAGTTGAAGTCAGAATTATTAGCCCCCCTTGGATTTTCTTTTTCTTTTTAAGTATTTCCTAAATTACGTTTAACAGAGCAAGGAAATGTTCACAGTATGTCTGATAATATTTTTTCTTCTGGAGAAAGTCTTATTTGTTTTATTTCAACTAGAATAAAAGCTATTTTTAATTTTTTAAAGACAATTTTAAGGTCAAAATTATTAACCTCTTTAAGCTTTCTTTTTCAATGGTCTACAAAACAAACCATCATTATACAATAACTTGCCTAATTAAACTAACCTGCTTAATAAACCTAATTAACCTAGTTAAGCCTTTAAAGGTCACTTTAAGCTGTATAAAAGTGTCTTGAAAAATATCTAGTAAAATATTATTTACTGTTATCAAGGCAAAGATAAAATAAATCAATTTTTAGAGATGAGTTATTAAAACTATTATGTTTAGAAATGTGTTGAAAAAATCTCTCTGTTAAACAGAAATTGGGGGGGGGGGAAATAAACAGGGGAGCTAAAAATTCAGGGAGGCTAATAATTCTGACTTCAACTGTATGTATGTTGCAACATGTAAGCATACTTATATTTTCATATGCATTGATTTCTTGAGTTATTAATATTTGATTAACACTCTCACTGTTAAATTCTAAATAAAACCAACATGAATACAAAGACTGTGCTTCGATTAAAAAGCACATTTTATTAAGCTAGATGCTAGATTTATACATATTTTTGCATATACTTTATCGTTGATTCAGATTTGTATGTGTGTATCCATACATACTAACACAGAGAGCTTATTTGAAATTAAAGAGAGAGGGAGAGTGTGTTATGCTAAATGACCTTCATGCCGTAAAAAAGCGGAATCGTTTACAGTTCAGTCCAATACACTGTTGCTGAACCAATATGCCCTTCAGCCCTGTAAAGACACCATATGTTATTTGAAAGTAGAGCAGCCCTGTTATGTCAGAGTCTTACACTTGACAGTAACTCTGGCCATATGTCCACTTCCTACACAGCATATTTCAGTTTTTAAAAGTCCAGTACAAACCACCAGGATTTATAACTTGTCTGTACGTTTAAAACACACGTGCCTCTTGATGTCACTGGTTTTCCAGCATTATGACCCATGTGGAACTCTTCCCAAAATACACCACGGAGGATAAAACCCACAAAACGAACCACTAATAAATAAATAGACTTGTGAAAGCTAGTGTAAATCCTTTGTTATTGGCTGTCCAATTCGCTGTAATACCTTTCAAGTCGGCCAGGAACATTCTGACATTTGACGAGCAGCTGAACTTCATTAAGCACATCGCAAAAACCAGCTGATCGTGGAGATTTGCACAATACCCCATCTATCCACACTGCACAATTCATTGCATCGTTATCTCTAAAAATAAACAAACTACAGAAAAGTGGAACTTTATATTCATTTATTCATCTAAATGTGCATGTAAACATGGAATTAGGCTAAATAAGTTAACTAGACAAGATGTGTTAGGAAGCTAATATTTATTATATTACATATATAGCTATATTTAGTAGTTAGTTAGTTAGTTAGTTAGTTAGGTAGTTACTTAGTTACTTAGTTAGTCCAGCTTAACTAAAATAAAAAAGACTTTTGTAACACTGTAGTAAAAGGACCAATTCTCACTATTAATTATTGGCTTATACCTGCCTATTATTAATCTATTGGTGTTCTTAATACTTAAAAAGTAAATTTTCTGCTCAGTAGTTATTAGGGTAGTAGTTGGTTTGGGTATTGTGTATGATCAGGGGTGTATAATAACCTTATGCAGAAAATTATGATTTTTATTGAGCCAAAATTCTTTTAAAAACATTAAAGTCAATGTTTAGGTAATAGCGGGAATATTACTTTAAAATTAAGTGTGACCAAGACTTTCAACCAAGGCTCATTCTGAAAAAGTACCACTATATACATTTCCGCAGAGTTGCAAATATGTCCCAGGAGGTTTTTTGCAGTTTTTATTTTCACAAATCCACCAGAGGGCGCTGTGGATGCTTTTTATGATCTCAAATTTCTACACTGTTGCTGCCATTCGCACCTGCTGTTCTCGTGAAAACCCACCAGAGGCCGCTGTCGACTGACTCACTGAATCACCGACTGACCGATCAACTGAATCCTCCTTCCCTAAACCCAACCGATGGTGTTTTCAAAAGCACCAAGTGACCCGCCCACCCTCTTCCCAAAACTCAACCAACAATTTTAAAAACCAATCCAGAAAAAAAAGCTTCCACTTTTAGGTCTTTATTTAACTTTTTGCCTTTTGTTTTTGTTTTACCCGCTTTCTGGAACTGTTGTTCACTGTACTCAAACCCCATCATTGCGGTCAACTCCTCTCTGCATCTCAAGTTCGCCGACGTACATGGCGAGCTGCTGGACAAACTGGTTACCGTGAGGAGGTAAGCAGTCAGCTAGTAAGCGGGAAAAAGGAACGGCATCATACCACCCCATAGCTTTTGTTTTAAAGTTGAAATGCAGCCATGTTCTTTTGGCTACGTAATTCGCGATCTCCAGAAATGTATATAGAGCTATGTTTTCAGAATGTGCCTATATTGAAGACTTTAATAATACTTTAAAATAAAAGTAGAATTAATTGTAGAATGAATTGTCATAATAATATTAATGTCAATTTTTAAGTATTTTTTTCTAATAGTAATTTAAAATTTCTAAATCAATATCCTTTTCCAAGGTAAAGATTATATTAATCCATAAATGATCTAAAATAAGCTAAATGTCGTGATGTCTATATTGTTACTTGTAGTTTCTTTAATTAATGGATTTTAGTATTTAGTGATTTTAGTGATTTAATCAGCCACTGCATGAAGAAAAAATATACAGAAAAGTGGAAGTTTATATTAAGTTGCTATATCGTAAGAAAAAAAAACTGCTTTTGTTTGAGCATTTGAGTTGCTTTGGTTAAGTGTCTTTGAAAGGAATACATGCTAATGACACAATTATCAGTTGAAATCAGAGCTTTTGACTTGGGGCGATCATTGTTCCACTGATTTCCCTGTGGGAGATAATAATAATAAAAAATGAAATGAAAAACAAAACGTGCAAAGCTATGCGCACAAACGAGAACAATGGAAACATCTTCCTCCTCCTCTGATATCTGGTCACTCAGAAGAGAACAAAATATACAACCACAAGTGGGCGAAAAGAGGAACGGCACATCACAAGAGTTTTCCTCCCACTCTCCAGAACTTCTTTGTTTTTTGAAAAGTTCCTTAATAACAACCGTCAAATGGATTGTTAAACTCAGAGCGATTGAAAAGACAAGAAACAACAGGTAATCGCAAATACTGTACACAAACACAGAAAGGAAAGGTTATCAATTGGAAACCCATCTCTTTGCGCTTTACTGAGTGTGTACCTGTAGGCCATGCCAGTCCTGGCTCGGACAGAATCCTGCAATGAGAGTGTGTGCACGTTGAGAAACTCCTCCAGATGCTTTAGTTCTACCTGAGAGCTGGAACGCAGACACACCAGCGGAGGGTAGAGTTTGCCTCCAGCATTTTGCTTCCCACAGCGACTCGAACCCTTCTCCTTTTGCCCACCCTTCTGTTTCGGAGTGGGGATATCAGGACAAGTGGCTTTGTACAAGTACATCTCTCCCAGTCACGTCCATACACTGTACAGAACAGGCCCTCAGGAAACAAAGTTCTCCCGTCCTGTCAAAACAACCTGGATGTCCACTTTCAGTCAGGTTTTACCCAGAATCCCGTTAAGTTAGTTGATATCCTCTGTCTTAATCAGTCTCTCTGTCTTGTTAGTCGCACATCTGAGTGCAGTCAATCCACTCTGAGTTTTACTCTCTAATAAACACCATGGGAATCTGGGACATTTTCCCTGCTTGTATCTCTCCCTCCATCCCTCCCCCTGCTCTCCCACCCATCTCTGTCGCTCCACCTCTCTCTCTCTCTCTCTTTCTCTATTACATGGTGCTATAGCCATAAATGCATTTGTGGCTAAAACAAATTCCAGTGTGAGTGATGAATTCCTTTTTTGTTTAGAAAGAGAAACAATTTGTCATTGTTTTATGGATTGTAAAAGAGCTTTTGATCTTTTAAATGCTTAATTAGCTTTAGTTGTTGTTTTATTATTCATGAAGCAATGTTTTAATAACAAATGATAACAGAAATACAAATGTCAGAAAATGAATGAAAATGAAAAGTTTAATCAGCAATCTAGGAGACATGAAATAGAACAGGAACATAATGTATTAGTTTAAAAAAAACGTCAATCTTTGAATCAAGAATTATTGTTGATTTTAATTACAAAACGATGAAAGCTATCCATGTCTTTGAGATCAAATGCTGCTGCACTTTGTTCTTAATGAAGAGTTTGAATTCATTTTACAAATGAATTGGTTTGATTTTGAAAATTAATTATTAAACTGTTAGCCAGCATTCACTTTTAGGGATTTACATCTACCTAACCTTAAATAGTAACAGTTCTTGAGCCCAGTGAGCTTATAAACAACCCAGACTCATTCTCAAAACGTACCTCTATATACATTTCTGGAGACGGTCAAATACTCCCCGGGAGCTACGTTTTTTTGCAGATTTTGTTTTCGTGAATCCACGAGAGGCCGCTGTGTATGCTTTTTCAGATCTCAAATTTCTCTCACAAGAGCCATTCACACCTACTGTTCTCTCGTAAATCCACCAGAGGCCACTGTCGACTGACTGTTTGACTGACTGAATAACTGACTATCTGAACGATCGACTGACCCCCCCTCCTCCTTCCCTAAACCCAATCAATAGTATTTGAAAAAGCACAAATTTACCCATGCACCCACTTCCCTAAACCCAACCAATTTAAAAAGCCGTTCAGAAAAAGAAAAGCCCTTGTCTGATTTTTACTACATTTTTACCCTGTTATTTATTTTATTTTATTGTTTTGGCTTCTGTTTTTGTCTTACTCGCTTTCTGGAACCGTTCTTTACCAGACTCAAACCCCATCGTGGTCACCTCCTCTCTGTGTCTCAAGTTCACCGACGTACATGGTGAGCTAACTGGACAAACTGGTGACAGCGGGAAAGTCATCCACATGGAGGTACGTGGTCAGCTGGTAAGCGCGAAAAGGAACGGCGTCATACCACCCCGTAGCATTCATTTAAAAAAATACATCCAGCCATACGCACCTTAGGCTACATAATTCACGATCTCCAGAAACGTACATAGGGCTACGTATTTAGAATGAGCCTGTACTTGAGGCTACATAATTCACAATCTCAAGAATTGTACATAGGGCTGCGTTTTCAGATTGAGCCAATGTTGGCTATAAACATGAATTAGCTATCACTGGAAAGAAGACTTGGCTTTCAAGGCATATTTTTTCTAGGTTATTATATTAATGTTTTCCTGTGTTTGTATGTGAAAAATCAAACATTGAACACAGTACATTTTTTCTTTCTCATTATTCAGAATGTATAACTTTTCATTTCTTTTTAGCATGAACGGCTTTTTGGAGCGGCTGAACGGCTTTTTAAATTGGTTGGGTTTAGGGAAGTGGGTGGATGGGTAAATTTGTGCTTTTTCAAATACTATTGATTGGGTTTAGGGAAGGAGGAGGGTGGGTCAGTCGATCATTCAGATAGTCAGTCATTCAGTCAGTCAAACAGTCAGTCGACAGTGGCCTCTGGTGGATTTACGAGAGAACAGTAGGTGTGAATGGCTCTCGTGAGAGAAATTTGAGATCTGAAAAAGCATACACAGCGGCCTCTCGTGGATTCACGAAAACAAAATCTGCAAAAAAACGTAGCTCCCGGGGAGTATTTGACCGTCTCCAGAAATGTATATAGAGGTACGTTTTAAGAATGAGCCTGGGTTGTTTATAAGCTTTACTATAGTCCATCTAGAAAGTTTCATGCTAAAAAGAAATGAAAAGTTATACATTCTGAATAATGAGAAAGAAAAATTGTACTGTGTTCAATGTTTGATTTTTCACATACAAACACAGGAAAACATTAATGTAATAACCTAGAAAAAATATGCCTTGAAAGCCAAGTGTCTCATGAGTTTATATTTCAAATTTGATGAAGATATATAATAAGACCAAAAACATTCGGAGGCTATATCAGTGACCATCGATATAGTATTATCTCAAAAATGACCTTCCCAAACTAAAACAGTAACAGTTGCTGAATAATTTGGTCTACATTCACAGTTCATGTATCTTTGGAAAGAAGACACTTCAGGCTTTACCATCCATCATAGAGTTTATAAATCTCAAAACAAAAAAGTTGTAGATGCTTAAGTAATGTTAAAAAAATGCACTGCATTAAACATTTTATCATTTCATAAACAAATATATGAAATTAGTCATGGAGCAACACAGAAAAGTAATAGGTCAAAAGCCACACATCTGCTAAGTATATGTTTTGACTTTGATGGCAATATCATGCAAAATTAAATTGTTTGGTAAAGTAATTGAAATTGTTTTTCACTTTCTCTTTCTCTCTCACTCACTCATTCATCCCTTGCTATTTTCCGATCCCTCCTTGCGTGCTTCAACAGATACAGTAAACCTAGTCTACAGTCGACCTTTGACCCCCGGCTTCTGCTGGAACTACAACTATGACATCACGTCTGTTCCGGAGGATTGTGGGAATGAGTTGAAGACTTTCTTTCCCATATCTAGATATATCAGCATGTTTGAGCATCTCGGCCAGAATTCCATGGAGACAAGCCAACAAAAACACACACACACACACAGAGGGAGCAGTGATCCATACACACTCACTGACGACCCCGACAAAATCATACACACATCACAAGTTCAGAAGACAGAGAGAAGCGTTTATGGAAAACTGTGTACATTCAGCATCAGAGTCAGTGGAAAACTGCTCGTCTCCTGAAGTGTCAGCCACAGTGGTGGAGTTGTCAGTTATGCTTTTGTTTAAGTTTATTTTTAGGACACAGGCAGAGTCGTATAAATAACCTGAGCGAATTTTCACGCTCGCAGGAGCGCAGAGTTTATGACTGATAACAGATAACTCACTCCCTGCCATCATGACATTAACCCCTTCTTACTCCTCTATCCCCCTGAATGGCCTTACAGAACAGGTTGAAATAGTGTTGGAGTTGTGTGCATTTTGCATATACACTGCACAATTGCATTTACACTATACAATATACCCATTTCTTTAATTCTTTACCTTTAAAACAAGCTAAATAATCTGTCAGTGGGGCAAGTAAAATAATCTTATTTTTACTTTGAAATAAGAAATTCTTGCTTACTTAATCACTTAATCTTGACACATTAATGCAGAAAACGATATTTTTCATTGCTTGTTCATAAAATGTTTCTTGATTTAAGAATTTTTAGACATTTTGTCTAGAAACAAGACTCAAACTGCAAGTAAGTAAAGCATTTTTTGTATCATATATAAATCTATTTTACATGGAATGTTCACTCTTTTTCAAGTGCTGTTTGATGGAGAGAATATTTTGATAATACAAATTAATTTTTTTATTTTGTCTTTGCCTTGTTGACAGTTCACAATATCTTACTAATAATGTTGACCTTAGCAAAATTTAAATATAGTAGGAAATACTGTGAAGAAAATGCCCTTGCTCAGTTAAACATTATTAGTGAGGTATTTGAAAAAGAATACGAAGTGTACAGGAGCATATACATCGGATATCCCAGGTTCTTACAATAAATGCATAAAAAAACAAATAAATCAATAAAATTGTCATAATATAATTTATTTTAATATTATTTTTTATTTTATAATTATTATCCATTTTCATATTGAAGAATATATCTATGTTCTAAAATGAGCTAAATGTTGTGATGCTGAAATGTACTTGTAGTGTTTCTTCTGGAGAAAGTCTTGTTTGTTGCTTTAGTTTGGTTGAAATAAAAGTTTTTTACATTTTTGAAACTATTTTAAGGTCAATATTACAAGCCGCTTTAAGATTTACTTGTACAGTAGTGTTGGCTACAAAACAAACCACCGTTGCCCAATGAGTTGCCTAATTAACTTGCCTAGTTAGCCTAATAAGACTTAAGGTCAATACTATCATCTTGCAAAATATCTATAAAAATATCATGTACTGTCATCATGGCAAAGACAAAAAAAAAATTATCAAAACTATTTAAAATGAGTTGAAATTATCTTCCATACATTGAATAGCACTTGGAAAATATATTTTTTAAGTTATTTATATAGTACAAAAAGACACCTAAGGCCATTCAGAACTGTCTTTTGTCAAGTGAGCCATTCATTATCCCTGTCTGAACATCTATTTCCGCTCCATTTCTAAAGTACAGTATGATCAGCATCTGAGCTTGAAAAATAAAAATATAATGATATATAACAGGCCTCATTTCGTTATTTGCCATCAAGATAATGGTCTACAATTGCATTGCTATTCGGATTAGTGTTCAAAACCCCACTGGGATGGTTATAATTATGGGAGCAAAGGCCACTTGTGTTGTTATATTGGCCCTGGAGCTCACAGCTTTTGTTGTTATTATATCTGATGTTTGTCAGACTAATTATTTCACTTACAGCTTATTAGCACATTAATGTTGACACAAAATGTGACTAATGTTATAGTCCTAATGGCTGCTTCCATTAAAATAAAACAATTATTATTTAAATACTTGAAAATGATATAATAATCATATAATTTAACTCTAATGTGAATTAGCAAAACAATCTCATGGCAATTAATAACTATGTTTAGACATATTTGCAGCTAATTCATATGAAACTGCACAATGACATTTACACTGTTTTGTGAATTTTAAAACATTGCTGGCATATTTTTAACAGTGTAACTTTTTTTGCAATTTATCTTTAGTTTTACAAACATATTTCAAATTAAAAGCATGAGTTAGAATTTTGGGTAGCGATTTACTTGAAGGGGGTGTTCATAAGACTGTCTTATATTGTTATATACTGTTGACTGTCTTAACTGTCATTGACTTAGTTATGTCATTTAAAAATCAAAGAAGACATTGTTTAAGATGTCTGTGTTATGACAACTTAACCTGTCATAACAAAACATCATAACCAAGACAACATAACTTATCATATGCCTGTCATAAATGCTTGTCATAAGGTAATTATAATTGGGTCATATATTTTACAACAGCATCAATAATATATATGTTGACCTCTACAGTGGTACGAATATCTGTCAATATCTTTCAATACATAATAAATATGCTGTTCTTAAATTGTTTGACAGAGTATTGACACTTTCAATTAGATTTTTAATGCCAAATTAATTTAGTTCCACTGAAAAAAATGTGATCAGACATATAGCCATGACACAATTATAATGGCCTCATGACAATCATGTTTATGACAAATTTATGACAAGTTATTTTGTCTTTGTTAATATTAAGTTGCCATAACAAAGACATCTCAAACAATTTTACCTTAGCATTTAAATAACATAACTGAGCAAACGGCACTTAAAGACGACAGTCATAAACATATATACAATCTTCTTCACACTCTTGACTAGAGCCAGACAGAATCTGCTGACATTTTTTGCTATTTTTTGCAGCAATTTTGTAAAAAAAAAAAAATCTGCAAATCTACTCATGACACATGTCATGTCATGATTATAAAGGTGTCTTATGACAGTCACTCCATTAAAGTATAAAGTGCTACCAAATTTTGTTGAAGTAAACTGATAAGTAAAATACTTATCATTCATACTATCACCAGCTTGAGCAGATGCGTCTCACTGATAACTGTGTGGGGATTATTTTGTATTTGTATGTACAGCAGAGCTTCTTACAAAAGACAAAAAGAACACCCAGAGCTTGTGTGCTTGCACATCAATTGGTTCTTAACCTTGTTCTAATGTTAATGAATTAAAGCAGTCCAAATGAGCAACCGCTTGCCCAAGGATAGTCATTTGCATAAAACTCATCCAAAATATCTGATTTCCACACAAATCTTCATTTTAGAGCCTTTTGTTATCCTCAGCAAGCATAAATTGTGTTGCAGTCTATCAATGCATTTTCATGTGAGAGTGCAAACACAGAAAAATCCTTGACAAATGTCATGTCATCTACAAAAAAAAAAAAACAGTTAAAGCAATATAAACAACTTTTATGCACACTAAATTGGCACATATTAGCCCGCTGTACATCACACAGTAACTGCGTTCTTATAAAACTCACAACAGAAATATAAGCTGGCAAATTAAAGCAAGGCTGTAAAAACTGTGCCATTAAACTTGGCAGCTCCATTTTCACTATCAGAGTTTCATTTTCTCACTGCTCTCACTTAAATAACCTTAATTGCCTTTTATTGATTTTCCCCTGCAGATATTAAAACTTCAGAATCAAGATCAGTAACAAAATGTCTCCTGCAGAAAGATTTAATAACTGTGAGCCACAAAACACAATCCGTCACTTGTCACATTACTGGGAAACTGAATAATTTGATAATAAATGCATGCTTCATATTAAAAATAAGATATCAGAGTCAAAGTAGTGACATCTCAGTTTGGTTTCTGCATGAAATAAAATTCACAAAAATGATTTAAAGGGACAATTCACAATTTCTTTTTATTTCCTCACCATTCCTCATTACGCTTTCAAGTGGTTATAAAGTTTTATGAATTTCTTTTCTTCTGTTTAACACAAAACTGAAGAATGCCGATAGCTTCTGTCAATAGTAGAAAGAAAAATACTATACAAGTCAATAGCTGTTAGATGTCAGCGGTGTTTAACAGAAGAATGAAATTCAAACAGGTTTGAAACAAGTGCATTTTCAGTAAATGATGATACAGTAGAATGATAGATGATAGAAATACAACGTGGCTACTTTAACTTTTTTAATACATTATAAGAGGGGTAGGGTATGTATGGGTGGATAAAATGAGCCTGGGTTGTCGCAAATACACTGAGATACTGTGTGGAGTTTTTAAATGTCATTAAACGATTCTTGCTCTAAATATGCCTGACAAAATACTTTGGTATATAAACTCCTTTTTGACTTTTACCCATTGCATATGTTAAATATGTAAGTACAGTAAGTTAGAACACTTTCAAAAAAATTGAGGTACGCGAGCTGTCACTGGGGTAATAACTTTTAAAAAGGTACACATTTGTACTTAAAGGGTCCATATTGGTACCTCAAAAGTATGTATTAGTACCTACAAATTTGAAGAGGAACACTTTTGTAGTTTTAGGTACTAATATGTACCCTTGAAGTATTAATATAGTCCCTTTAGGTACAAATGTGTACCTTTTGAAAAGGTACCACCCCAGTGACAGCTCACGTACCTTTATTTATGAGAGTGTAAAGAAAGAAAGAAAGAAAGAAAGAAAGAAAGAAAGAAAGAAAGAAAGAAAGAAAGAAAGAAAGAAAGAAAGAAAGAAAGAAAGAAAGAAAGAAAGAAAGAAAGAAAGCTGTGCGGTCATTATAAAATGTGTATTGTCATGTACCAGCTGAAATAATGAACTGTCATAATACTATACTTAAAATACCATGCACCCCTCTATCTTGTGCTCTGTCTCTGTCTATCTGTCTGTCGTGACCTATTTGAGCAGATAAGCTTTCATCTTTGAGAAAAGAAATAGAATAAAAGGTGAACAGAATCCTCATGTCCTACAGCTGCGGGGTTTCAGCTTTAAACCCTTCCATTAACCTCATATGTATCTGTCATGTTTCTAAAGACATAAAAAAGCTAAATCGGCTCAAAGACAGGCTTTCTTTCGGAAAGAGGTAAAAGAGAGATATTTGCAATGTAAAGCAGCATAAAAGGGTTTGGGCTGAAACGCTTACAATGGCAAATATCCCAAAAGAGAATTAGAAACACAAAACAAAAATCCCTTAAAGCTTATAAAAATTGGCATTTATGTGAGAGATATGTAATAAATCAGCCACTGCTGGTTCATGAACTATAGGCTAAATTACACAGGATAAAATGAAATAGAATCAAATGCGTGATATACAATGCACTCCACTAATATTGGCACCCTTGGTATGAGCAAATAATGCTGTGGGAAAAAAAAATCTTTCTTGGTTAATCTGTGGGTCCTATATGAATTACAGTAAGCTAAATATTTGTTAAGTATATTTTCATTGATAGGCGCCACGGTGGCATAGTGAGTAGCACGTTCGCCTCACAGCAAGAAGGTCGCTGGTTCAAATATATCTGCCTAACTTAAAATTTTAAACTGAGTGAACAATGTGTAAGTTGGATTTAAGAGGATGCTAAAAAATCTCCAAAAAACAAAGCTGTAGAACTGCAGAAAGTACTTGTATCTTGTGGTCAGAAAGTCTCCGTAACAAAAACTTGTTTGAAATTTTGAAAGACAAAAAGCCTCTACTCTAATCCAAAAGCAAACTCAAGTGTCTTCTCTGTAATATTTTGAGTACAATAAAAATAATATGTAAATAATAAAAAAATATGTTTTCACAGCCTTTTGCAGGGAGTGGGGAGGGGTCCTCACAGTATGCTGGTTATTTAAGGATTTTGAGGGTCAAGAGTGTGAAACTGTCAGGACTGTTGTGTTGAAGTGATCAAGTTTCATCCTAACAGTTTCACTCATTATCTTTCAGGAAGTAAGACAGAGAGAATGAAGCCGAGAGAGCGTATACGCTAAGAATAGAGAGCATATTTATATTTACTGTTCCAAACAAGATCAAATGCTAATTCACACCAACACAAGACAGCTGAGAATGTCTTCAGAAAAGATCAGGCCTCTTCAACATTTTTCAGGTCAGTAACCTCTGGGTACATGGGGAACTTTGTAAACCATTTCAGTAGTGTATATACACTACATTACAAGCATGTAATAATTTCTGACAAATTTAAAGTTCTTTTAAGCTATCTGCTGTTGGAAATGTACATTCAATCAATAAACACCATGCATAAATCCTTATCAAGGAACCTCAGAAAGGGACATGGTGAGCAGCAGCTCTTCTCATTTGAAGAGATATGAAATTAAATTACAGTGAATTGCTGTGAACAGAAGGGTGAAAATGGTGTTCACACTACCATTGAGAAATTGTACGTTTTTACTAGAAATCTTTCAGTAATCTTACTGACCTCAAAGATTGGAACAGAATTGTACAAAACTACTTTGCTATCTTGACTACATTGGAGCAGCTCTTAAAATAATAATTGTAATATTTGTGTATTACCAAAACTAAATTCCACTCATATAGTATATTTGCAAATCCATATTTTCATTTCATTCATAAAAATCAAAGCAATAATTAATTGGAGACAACATGTAGAAGACCTCTGGTCTTTTAGTTTTAATTAAACAAAGCTGTTTGCAGCTCATTGCAAGATTTCCTCATTATAAAAACAACAACAACTAAGTACAAACACAAATTCAGGTTCTCATGTGCTTCGCTCAGACACATCAATAAAAAGCAATGATTTTTTTAAAGAGAAGACTTAAAAATCTGATATATTTTAACCCAAGTTTGGATAAAAAATGGACAAACCAACCGAGCAGTTATGATAATTATTTGGTAAAACTTTAGTATAAGAACCAATTCTCACTATTTGTGGCTTATTACCAGCCAATTATGAAGCTTTTTACTAGCACTTATAAAGTACATATTCTGCATGTTCTTATTTTACATCCTTAATCCTACCCAATACCTAAACACACTATTAATTAGTAGCTTGTTGAGCTAAAAGTCCTAGCTAATGTATTGCTAATTGTGTACAGCATGCAGATTTGTACCATAAAAGGTAACACTTTATTTCGATGGTCCATTTAATTATTAGTAGACTGTCTACTTAATATCTGTTGATACAGAAAATCAACAGACATTTAAATGACTATAAGAAAATTTGCAAGTACATGTCATCTTACACTAACCCCAACATAACAGTCTACTTATAATCTAATGAGAATTAGTTGCAATGTAACTTAAACAAACGGATCATCAAACTAAAGTGTGACCCCTTAAAATAAAGTGACATAATTTTTTTAATTCAAATGTTAATCCTACAATTGAGTTTGTCCATATTTGGCCTAAAACTGAATGTATCAGTTTTATAAAATTTTAGAATGAATGACTACTCAATGTTTAATCACACTTAAAGACTCTGTGAGATGCATTGCCCACACATCAAACTCTCTGCACTCTGCTTTCAGCACTCACCGATAAGGCATGCCAGTCTCAAACGCAACACTATCTTCTCTGGCTCGTCCACACAGCTTCAAGTACCAGTTGGTCTCCATCTCCCTGATAAGAAAGGCTTTCCTGGCCCGCAGCAGCACCCCCTGCCGGTACTGTGCGTGGCTGTCGCGGGCATTCTCCTGAGAGTTACGATGCCCACGTTGCCCTGCCAAAGAAGCAGCTGACTGTCTGCGGTGCCTGGAGGTCTCTTCGGGGCCCCCGCGGCCCACCGAACCACTGCGAGCTGCAAACATGGCCGACAGGGGGCCTTTCTCTTTCCTCTAGACGAAATCACAGTATCACTCAAAACAGCACGGAGACTTGATGATGGTCAGTAAATCATCTTGCAATGCTTTTGTCTGGTTGGCTTTTCCTTCTCTTTCTGTGTATAAGTGTGTGTGTGTGTGTTTGTGTGTGTGTGATCTTCTTCTCCAGCCTCTCTTATAACCTCCCTCTGCGTGCTGAGGATGAAACCAGATCTGGCTAAGCTCTTGGGTCCGGCTGGAGGGTTGGGTTGGGTGTGGATGAAGATAAAAGTCACTAGACTTGGGTGTAAGTGAAATCAAGTAAAGGTCATATAAATCGGAATGTTTATTGGCTATTGTTTAATTTCTTGTAATTTTTACTGTTAACTAAATGATCACTTGATAGACTTTTGACATTCATTGAATTACAATCAATTTATCAATTAATATTTATTTGACTGTTTAATTAAATGACCCATTAATATAAAGGAATTAGACATCTAATTATAAAACATAAAAATATTTGTTTCCCATGGCAAGTAGAATATTTAATACTGAACATAATGTTTCTGTCACACTTTATTTTACGGTAAAAAAAAATATGCTATTAATAAACTACTATTTGTAATTTTTTTTTAAAGCTCAGTAAACTTCTAATTTGCTAATTAATGGTTTCTAAGGTAGTAGTTGGGTTAAGATATAAGTTAGAATTAGGGATGTAGAATAATATTGTGCAGATTATGAACTTCAAAAGTACTAATTACAGCCAATATATTATTAATAAGCAGATAATAAGCTACTACTTAATGGTGAGAATTGGTACTTAAACTAAACGGTTTAAGAAAAAAAATATTTCATGTTTAATTTTTTGGTTTTGCTAAAATATAAATGATGATTACTTTGTTTTGACTGTTTATTACATTTTACTTTATTACTTTGTATTAAGTTTATATTGTAGAAGTGAGCCTTTTTGTTTAGAAAAGATTCTGATATGGTAAAAAGTCACAGTAATACTTATATTGGTCAAACTTTTAGAACCATCATGCTTTATTTTTCATGTTTTTTAAACTAGTTTCTTCAGCACACAAATGTTGCATTTATAGCAGAAAAAAAGTAATATTGTGATTTTCTTTTGAGTTTAAAAGAAGTTTTTAATGTGAATATGGCTTTATAACTCCTGTCGTCAAGATAAAAAGAAGAAATAAGCATATTAGAATGATTTCTGGAGCATCTTGTGGTGGCACAGTGGGTAGCACAATCGCCTCACAGCAAGAAGGTCGCTGATTTGAGCCTTAGCTGGGTCAGTTGCCATTTCTGTGTGGAGTTTGCATGTTCTCCCCGTATTCACGTGGGTATCCTCTCGGTGCTCCGGTTTCCCCCACAAGTCAAAAGACATGCAGTATATGTGAATTGGGTAAGCTAAATTGTCCATATTGTGAATGAGAATGTATGGGTGTTTCCCAGTGATGGGTTGCAGCTGGAAGGGCATCCGCTACGTAAAACATATGCTGGATAAAACATTGGCGGTTCATTCCGCTGTGGTAACCCCTGATTAATAAAGGGACTAAGCTGAAAAGAAAATGACGAATGAATGACTCTAAAAAAGGAGGGTTTTGTAACCCAATGTTGGGGAAAAAATGGACAAATACAACAAGTGGGTTGAAAAGTGTAATTTAGCGTAAACTGAAAAAATAACCTTTGGGTTAGTTCATATTTGACCTAACTTTGGGTAACCCAGCATTTTTAGAGTGAAACACAAAAAGTTCAGATGCATAACCCTCGAACTGTCATGTAAACTTTTTTCTAAATGTCATCTAAATAAGTCTTTTTTTCTCAAGCACCTGTGTGTATGTTTAATAATTTCACTTTCATTGCAAAGACTAGGTTCTTGCCATCGCCTTCAGGGTGAAACAATTGAACAAACACAGGAGGCTAAGCTCGTTTAAAAAGAAAATATCAGATGGCATTTCAAATGGTCCGTTTGAATAGCACAACCTGCCTCTGGTGAGCAAGTAGCAAATAGGGTACGCTGCATGAGTCAGCAAAAAACAAAATGGAAAAAGAGAGAGAGGCTTCAATATATACCAGAACAATTGTCTTCTTTCTACACAGAGATGAAAGAATGTTGTGATGATCAAGTCGTTTCACAAGATCTACTTTCACAGGTTGGCAAACAGGCTCTCAAAAACATCTCATAATCTTCTCTCGCTGTGCCTGCAGATACTTTGATGAAGCTCACTGAGCTGACACTCACCAACATAACAGCCGTGTCAACAATTCAATAGTGCTATATATTTAAACACAGGCGATAGTAATAGCCTTTGGGTCTTTGCAAAATTTGAGTTTTACTGTATGCACTTTAACTTGGCACACTGGTTTTTGAAACCAAAAAAAAAATCACAAAAAAATAATTTTCAATTGCAGCTTACATAGTGGAAGGCAAAATTACTAGCCATCCTGTTAATAGCTATTTAGTTTTTTCTTTGCCATGATAAGAGTACAGAATCCTTTACTAGCTAATTTGCAAGATACTTCCCAGCTTAAACTTCCAATTAAAGACTTGATTAGGTTAATTAGGTTAACTAGGCAAGTCAATGGGGCAACAGTGGTTTGTTCAGAAGTCAATCAAAAATAAAAGAAAAACAAACGTAAGGGGAAAATAATTTTAACTAACTACAGTAACTAAATAAATAAATAAGGTTGTTTGTTTGTTTGTTTATTTTATTTACTTTTATTCTAGCCCAACTAAAAAGAAAATATTGTGAAAATGTTAAGCATGGGAAATGTTTGAAAAAGAATTAAAATTACACAGGTCTAATAATTTTGCCTTCAAATATATAAGCTTCGTAATACATGTCTAAGAATGCTGTAACATGCTGCCTGTTCACTTCCATACACGCACACACACACACACCTGAACATCTGCTTCCTAAACCAACGAACAAAAGGAGCTCATTAGCATGTTTTTAAATATGTATCTTAAAACAATCTAAAAAAATACAAAAAGGGCTTTTGGCTTGTTTTATGAAACGAGATAATAGATAAAGTAATCTCGTGCTTACCTCAAAGGTCGAGTCAAATATGGAAATTAGCAAATTACTTGCTGGCTTTCCATGACACCAAATTCAGCATAAAATTAATCCTTCCTCTGAATGTCAGCAAAAAAAAAAAAAAAGTTGAATGTTGTTCAATTTTCTTCTCAGCTACTTCAGAGGAGAAGAAACCCTATTTCACGCTTGAGTAGATAAAGTTTGAAAGCTACTTGAAATTCTCTCACCTGAAAGTTACAGAAAAGGACGTCCCAAGGCAGGCTGTCTTAATCTATTTCAGTGCCAGTGGGCACAAAACAGCTGTGATCGATGTTCTCTGAGTCCATCAAAGCTCCTGTCAGAGGTGTGCCAACTTGATCTCACATTCAAGAAGAAAAACACCAGCGATAGCAAAACTGACTGCTCAGATGTGAGTGTGTGACGTGTTTATCACAACCACAAATATGATGTTGACGTGTGTTATTCGCTAAAAAGATCCAGTATCATTTTGCTACTGTTCATTAGCCACAATCTCTTAAGAATTAATGGGTAATCAAATATGAATTTTAGAGAAACTCAATGCCGAAATTCTCTGCACCCGACGGGCCTCGACCTCACAGGTCACATTTCCAAAGATGACTATTCTAAAGCTTAATAATTGATGCGGGTAATGTCTATCTGGTCTGGCTGATGATCGAGGTTAAAAGTATATGCGTGTGGGTTTTTGGTTTGGGTAAAGTGGTTTGTGAGATGGAAAGTGAGAGCTAGCTGGAGGAGAAGCTGGAGAAACCAGAACCGCTCTGAGTGGACCTTGGATGTGACGTGGAGGAGAAACCGGAGCACCAGTAGGTCAGTCTTTGGCCCGATGACAGAGGTGAGAAGACTGTCGTTCGTGTCTGAAGCATAGCACACTCATTTCATGCAGGTCAGTGTGAAATAATATGCTGAAAATGTAAAGCAAACACATTCTGCATAAAAGAGAAAAAAATGAGTATTTTTTTCAACAATACTTGAAATAAATATAAAATGGCTACAAAAATGTTAAATCTAATTTCTACAGATACATTTGTCCATTTTTTGAAAGTAATTTTCTAACAAAAAAGTATCACCATTACTATAACAATATATACAACAGCCCTTCTATTCATTCATTCATTCATTTTCTTTTCGGCTTAGTCCTTTTTTAATCTGGGGTCGTCACAACGAATTTATCCAGCCAACTTATCCAGCATGTGTTTAATGCATCAGATGCCCTTCCAGCTGCAACCCATCTCTGGGAAACATCCATACACACTCATTCACACACATAAACTATGGTCAATTTAGCCTACCCAATTCCCCTATACCACATGTCTTTGTACTTGTGGTGGTAACTGGAGCACCCGGAGGAAACCACGGGGAGAACATGCCAACTCCACACAGAAATGCCAACTGACCCAGCCAGGGCTTGAACCAGCGACCTTCTTGCTGTGACAGCCCTTCTAATAAAATCTTTATATTCACTTTATTATCAGCCCCCAATATTTTTTTTCAGTTGGCTTCAAGCAAACCACTGTTGTCCGCAACACAGGCTCATTCTGAAAATGTAGTCCCACGTCCGTTTCTGGAGACCGCTCATTATGTAGTCAGAGGTATGTATGGCTGCGTTTCATTTTTTAAATGACCGACACAGGGTGGTATAACGCCGTTCCTTTTCACGCTTATCAGCTGACCCCTTACCTCCACGTGGACAGCTTTCCCGCTGCAATCAGTTTGTCCCCTTAGCTCACCATGTTTGTCGGCAAACTTGAGACGCAGCGAGGAGTTGACCATGAGGATGGGGTTCGAGTCCGGTGAGGAGTGGTTCCAGAAAACAGGAAAGACAAAAACAGAATCCAAAAAATAAAATAAACCAGTAAATAACAGGGTGAGAATGTGGTAAAGTCTAAAAACGTGGTAAAAATGAGACGAGGGCTTTTATTGTTTTCTGGATTGCTTTTGAAAGTTGGTTGGGTTTAGGGAAGTGTGTGGGTGGGTCAATCAATAAAAATTTTGTTGGGTTTAGGGAAAGGGGAGGGTGGGTCAGTCAATTGGTTGGTCAGTCAGTGAGTCATTCAGTTCATTTGACAGCGACCTATAGGGGGTTTACGTGAGAACAGCAGGAGCGAAAGGCACTCGTGAGAGACATTTTAGATCTCAAAAAGCGTACACAGCGGCCTCTCGTGGATTCGCCAAAGCAAAAAGTGCAAAAATAAGTACCTCCCGGGACGTATTTCACAGCCTCCAGAAACGTACGTGGAACTACGTTTTCAGAATGAGCCAGTGACTTGCCTATTTAACTGTAACTTGCTGAATAAAATACTAGGAAAATGACTAGTTATATGTTCTAAACATTATCTACACTGTAGAAAAAATCTGTTAACCTGTTAGCCAGCACTCACTTTTGGGGATTTACACCTACATAACTTTAAATAGTAATAGTTCCTGTCTCCAGTAAGCTACAAACACAAACTAGGTATCATTGGAAAGAAGACACTTTGGGCTTTACTGTTCCAAAAGGGGAAATGTCATGCTTAAAAATATAAAAAGTTATAAAAATATAAAAAAATGTATTGTGTTCAATATTAGTTTTTACAATATACAAAAGTTGTTACCATATACAAACACAGGAAAACATTAATGTAATGTCCTAGAAAAAATATGACAGGAAAGCCAAGTGTTTCATGAGTTTATAATTCAAATATGATTAAAATATCATGCAAAATGAGATTTCTGTAAAAAGTTTTCCGAGACTATATCGGTGTCCTCCTTCCCCTTCCCGTCAGAGGCATTTTCTCAAAACGTAGGGTTAATTAGCATATTCCATATTTTGTGATTCACATGTGTTTTCTGTTTATTTACATGATGTGAGATTTATCTCTGCTCTGCAGTTTAAGCAGAGTGACTTTTTTGACAATTTAGTAGTTTGAGACAAGATAATGTTTAAGAAATAAAATATAGAGAACTAAGTTTGTAAAAAACTGAAAATATACTGGCAACTTATTACTAGGCTTTTGTTAAAAATGTCAATTAAATTATTTAAAATGTCATTAAAACAAAAACATCAACATCAAAAGCCTTTGAAGGACTGATCAAGGTCAAATTATTCAATTCAAAAGCCTAAATAAGTGGATTTTTAAAATTATTTTTACAGTGTCCTGTCATCATGACAAATAAAAAAAAATCTGTTATTAGAAATAGTCATATGGAGGTTGAATTTCAAAGATATTTATTTTTAGAAATATAAAATCAATTTCTCTTCAATGTGTTTATCATATATTAAAATAAAATTTTAAATGCATCATCATACACTATATTGCCATGAGGAAGACACTCACAAACTGAAATACTGCTATAAACGAGGATAGAGGTGAAAGTATTCATGAGCACTTGAGCTCCTCATTTAAGACAAGGTAACTAAACTCCTCCTCTGCTGGTGACCATTACGTCTTTGTACATCCATCAGCAGGGGTCACGACCTGCACCCGGGCCTGCAGAGCGACAGTTGCTGTCCCATAGTTTAAATACTGCGACAAAGCCTGTTCCTATGACAGCAAACATCACAAATACACACACACATGCAAACAAAAACCAAACAGTCACTCTGTAGACTACTTCTATAAATGAATGTGGCCCTAGAGACAGATCTATTAAAACTAAAACAAAAAAACGTACAGCTCAATTCTACATCACTCATGAGGCATCAAAATCTGCCCCTGAAGCTTAAAATGACTTCAAATGATTCCATTTCCCAGAAGAGCAGAGGAAGTGACTGACTTTACAGCCTCTAGAGAATCACACTTAGACTAAGTGAGAATTTAGGCTTCCCAATAATTCATGTGCTGTAACATAACTGCAAAAAATGTCTGTGATTTCAACAGTAAAATACTGTAAAAATCCATAACCTGGTTAACAGTGGGTTTCCTTAATATATACAGTGAACAACCGTAAATTCACTTTCACAGAATTCCCAGCATGACACTTCACTTTTATGCTTTTTGTTTTGTTTTGTTTTGTTTTTGTTGACATTGTTACGGGTCTTTATATATATATATATATATATATATATTTTTCTCATCTGTTTCTTAATGTTGATATACAGTTGAAGTCCAAATTATTTTCAAATATTTGCCAAATGATGTTTAACAGCACAAGGAATTTTTCTTATTTGTTTTATTTTGGCTAGAATAAAAGCAGTGTTTATTTTGTTAAACCATTTTAAGGTCAATATTATTAGCCCCCTTAAGCAATATTTTTTCTTTAATTGTCCACACAACAAACCATCATTATACCATGACTTGCCTAACTACAACTTGCCTAATTAACCTAGTTAAGCCTTTAAATGGCGCTTTAAGCTGAACACTAGTGTCTTAAAAAATATCTAGTAAGATATTATGAACTGAAAGAAACTAAAAGAAACCAGTTATTAGAAGTGAATTACTAAATCTATGCTTAAAAATGTGCTAAAAGAGTCTACTTTCTGTTAAACAGAAATTGAGGAAATATTAAACAGGGGGGCTAATAATTCAGACTTCAGCTGTTTATTGCATTGCTGTGTCGTGTGTTAACATGATTGTCTTTCATAGTTGTGTGAATGACACCTTCTCTGTGAAAAAAGTTGTTTGTGGTGAGCTTTGCTTCATCAAATGACTTTCTCATCCACACCTGCTTAAGGTTATGTTATTGTCTGTGTAACAAAGCTACATTAGTAACACTTTACAATAAGGTTTATTAGTTAATGCAATTACTAACATGAACCAATGAACAACACGTATACAGCATTTAATAATCATAATTGAACATTTGCTGATGCATTATTAACATCCAAGTCCACGCTTGTTAACATTAGTTAATCCACCGTGAGTTAACATGAACTAACAATGAACAACTGTATTTTCATTAACTAACGTTAACTAACATGAAGGCGACGCAAGAAGGGTGCTGGTTCGAGCCTCGGCTGGGCCAGCTTCTGTGTGGAGTTTGCATGTTCTCCCTGCGTTTGCGTGGGTTTCCTCCGGGTGCTCCGGTTTCCCCCACAGTCCAAAGACATGTGGTACAGGTAAATTGGGTAGGTTAAATTGTCCGTAGTGTATGAGTGTGAATGAGTGTGTATGGATGTTTCCCAGAGATGGGTTGCAGCTGGAAGAGCCTCCGCTGCATAAAAACATGTGCTGAATAAGTTGGCGGTTCATTCTGCTGTGGTGACCCCGGATTAAAAAAGGGACTGAGCCAAAAATAAAATGAATCAATGAATGAATAAATGAACTACCATGAACAAATACTGTAGTAAATGTATTTTTTATTGTTTGTTCATGTTAGTAAATGCATTAATTAACATTAACTAATGAGCCTTATTGTAAATTGTGACCCCTACATTTTGTTGATGTTAGTAGATCAAAATATTGATGTATGTCTGTAAATTAATGAAATATAGTAAAATTTAGAAATTTATTTTACGGAAAAAAATGTATGCAAAATTCTAGAAACCACAGCTGCTGTTTTTTTAACTGTAATTTTAATTTTTTTTTTCTGTGATCTTAAAGAAAATGTCATTTAAATTTGCTAAATGTAGGGAGTTACTGAATTGCAGATTAGAAATGTTGAGCTTGTATAATTGTTGTCATATAAGACTTGCAACAAACATAATTACTTCCAGACGTAGGGTCACTAAAACTGTGGAAAACTGTTTTCAGTAGTTTCATAGTAGAAAGCAAAATATTAGTACTTCTGCTCATTTTTAATTCTTTTTTTAAATATTTCCAAAGTGATGTTTAACAGGGCAAGGAGATTTTACACAGCATATCTTATAATATTTTAGAAAGTATTATTTCTTTAGTTTGGCTGGAATAAAAGCACGTCAGTTATTAGTTATATAAAAACACATTACTCTTCTCTACATTAAACATCACTTGGGAAATATTTTTTAAATAATTCAAATTTCACAGCAGCTAATAATATAGTATTGATATTAATGTTGATAATTCCTCACAAAAATAGTCAACTAAAATATTGAATTTTTTTATCAAATAAATATGGCCTTTGTGAGCATAAAACCCTTAAATGAAAATCTGAAATGAATGACTTCAGTGTTTTTACCAATACTGTAACAGTTATGTTCTGTTTTATGGATTTTACATATCCGAATCCTTCTTCTCTTCATAATATCAGTTATTTAAAGACTGAAAGTGAACCAACTGTTTCCTTCAAACTCATATAATCCAAAAAACAGGACATCAGATCAGAAGTACCCAGGTGAGATTTTAAAGTTGATACCTTTCAATCCCATGAAGCAATGCAAATGAAACCGGTTGGTCATGGGATAATGGCAACATGGAATATGTCTGATTTTGGTTCATCTGATATGCAAAAACACAACAGTAATTTAAAATCAACACTATTTTTGAACCACACTCAAAACAATGAATCACGATAAAGTTTATTATTAACTGTTTGAATTTGTTTCATTTGTCAGTTTTTAAAAAAGTATGTTGTCGGGTTTCTTAGAATCTATGTAAATCTGTTACAAATACTATTTGACTTAATGAGCTAAAAGATATGAATATGGTATAAATATATCTAGCTTTAAAAAATCCAGATACAAAATGAGATGAGAAGCTTTGCTGAGAGAAAAGAGATATACAGTTGAAGTCGGAATTATTAGCCACAATGAATTATTAGCCCCAATTAATTTTTCTCCCCAATTTCTGCCTAATGGAGAGAAGATTTCAACACATTTCTAAACATAATACTTTTAATAACTCATTTCTAATAACTGATTTATTTTATCTTTGCCATGATGACAGTAAATAATATTTTACTAGATATTTTTCAAGACACTTCTACACAGCCTTAAGTGACATTTAAAGGCTTAACCAGGTTAATTAGGTTAACTAGGCAGGTTAGGGTAATTAGGAAAGTTATTGTATAATGATGGTTTGTTCTGTAGACTTTCGAGAAAAAAAAAACTTAAAGGGGCTAATAATTCTGACCTTGATTCTTAAAAAATTATTCTTAAAAAATTAAAAACTGCTTTTATTCTTGTCGAAATAAAACAAATAAGACTTTCTCCAGAAGAAAAAATATTATCAGACATACTGTGGAAATATCCTTGCTCTGTTAAACATAATTTAGGAAATGTGGTAAAATCTGAAAACATGGCAAAAATGAGACGAGGGCTTTAATTTTTTTCTGGATTGCTTTTTTGAAAATTGTTGGTTGGGTTTAGGGAAATATTTAAAAAAATAAATAAATAAAAGGGGGGCTAATAAGTCTGACTTCAGCTGTATAACAAAAGTGAAGAAATTAAAGACTAAAATACTAAATTAAAGACTAAATTACTAAGCAATAACGTCAACAATGCTAATAAAACACTCAAGACTGAATCAAATGTCGACAGAGTCACTGTAAGATCTTGACTGTGGTTTTAACGAAGCTTTGCTAAACAGAAACCAGGGTCCCACTTTATATTAAGTGGCCTTAACTACTATGTACTTACATCAAAATAAAAATACAATGTACTTACTGTGTTCATAGTGCATTGCAGAACATTTCTGCTGCTCTTGAAGTGGGATATTGGTAAGCTTAGGGACAGGTTTAGGGACAGGATTTTTCGACAGTGTAATTATAAATGTAATTACAGAAATTACATGTGTAATTACATGTATCTATTTAATCGCACATAAGTACAATGATAAAGTAGGTATTTACACAATAAGTACATTGTAACAAATTATTCATTTCAATATAAGTATATATTAGTTAAGGCCACTTAATATAAAGTGAGACCGAAACCAGATACTATCTTCCTGATAATGCAATGTTCTCTTCATTTTTAACTTTCTGTGATTTATCTTGATTTAGCTGACCCTCAAACTCGTTCCTATATAATTTACCCTCTGTTTACTCACCTACATGAAGTTCCAAACCTTTTTAAGTTACATTTTTCTGTTATACACAAAAGAAGACATTTTTAAAAAAGCTGAAAACCTGCAACTCTGGACTTTCATAGCAGGAAAAACAAATATTATGGAAGTCAATGGTTTCAAGTTGACAGCTTTCATCAAAACATCTTTTGTGTTCACGAAAGAAACTTAAACAGGTTTAGAACAAGTAAAGGGTGAGTAAATGATTGTAATTATTTGGGTGAAGTATCCCTTTAAAGTCGCACTTAGCATATACTGTATAATAATTGTTGTAAAATTACTTCTCCTGTTCTCCTCTTTAATACAAGATACTCACACATTGTGTCAGTGGAGGTCAAATAGGTTACTTATTCTCATATAATTTACTGAGCCAAATAATATTGAGTGATAGCCAGGAGAGCTTCCAATGTAATTGTCTCGATCCCAAGGGCTCTCGTTCAGCCAAGTGATTTTATTTCAATTGTTGAAGGAGGAGATTAAAATGGAAGGGGGGTAGGATGAAGTGAGGGGTAATGGAATGATGACTGCTTCTTGAATAAAAAGAGCCGAGGGAACAGTTTTATCCCTAGTGGATGCGCAGAGCAAAAAAAACATTAGCTCTCTAAATTAGTGCACATTAGAGATGGCATGAGAGAAGAGAAAAAGATGGGAACAAAGAATAAAGGTGTGTACACAAATACCCAAAATGCTTGTCCTTCCATTCTAGAACGGCTGTTCAGTTGTACTGTATCGAAGCTTTCCTGACAATCTGGTGTCTAATTACTCCAGTGTGTCATTCTAACCAGACAGAACAGCTGTTCACAGGCTCCAGATTTTTCCACACACACTTGTAGATTCATTCTGCACCAATTCCCACCTTCACACTTGGTCCAAAATTAACACTCTCCAAGGATTTGGTGCATTTCACAGCAGTTGGCCTGTAATTTCATTCATAATAGTAATAACTGTATCATTATATGGGTTGTCTTGTAAGAATGACTTGATTATGTAACTGAACATTATTTGAATATTTTTAGTTAAGGTTTTATTTAATTTTTTTTCAACTTCTCAGATCTTCATGTTTTGAGAAATAGTGACCAGGAACCCATTTCTATAAGGATTTTAACGTACTTTTGAGTTAAAACCTAAACTCTGAGCTGACTCATGATGCCTTCAAGTCATGTTGAATTAAGTTGAATGCGCATCAACGCTTCTGCAGAGTTGGCATTATGAGTGGGAACCTCAAAATCCTCAATTTATCCAAAGTACAACATCATCTTGTGCTGACAAAAGTGACTTGAAGGCGTCTCAAGTCATTATAACATAGTACATTCCAGAAGGACTTGGATGCTGCAGCAGAACATTTTAGAACAGCTGAACTGAGTTTGTTAAGTCAGCTCTGAATAGGTTGACTGAGTTAAGTTCAGGCAACTTGACTATGAAAAGTCATGATCGATGGAATTCTTGTATCATGATTATTATATTATTATGAGTACTTATTTTGCTAATAAATAAAATGCAGGGTAAAAAGAAACGCAGCAGCAATTCTTATGTGATATTCATTCATTCATTCATTCATTTTCTTTTCGGCTTAGTCCCTTTATTAATCCGGGGTCGCCACAGCGGAATGAACCGCCAACTTATCCAGCATTTTTTTACGCAGCGGATGCCCTTCCAGCCGCAACCCATCTCTGGGAAACATCCACACATTCCCATTCACACTCATACACTACGGACAATTTAGCTTACCCAATTCACCTGTACCGAATGTCTTTGGACTTGTGGGGGAAACCGGAGCACCCGGAGGAAACCCACGCAATCACGGGGAGAACATGCAAACTCCACACAGAAATGCCAACTGACCCAGCCGGGGCTCGAACCAGCGACCTTCTTGCTGTGAGGCGAAAGTGCCCTTATGTGATATGTGATCGGAAAAGTGAGTTCGGCTAATGCCATACTTGCCCAGTCACTCTGATTACAAGCTGTTCTCAATGCCTGATGCCTTACTGCCTGCCTCTCTGAAGCTGTTATAAACGTGATTTATTTAACCTTATGTGACGTTGAAGTGATGGGGTTACTGTTAATTTGTACTTGTAATTAAGTAAAATGCACTAATTTAAATTCTGAAGAGGTACAGTACTGCTCCAGTTAGAGCTCTCATGCCACTCTCGTGAGTGTACAGAAAATCCATCTTGATTTAAGAAAAGCACCAATCATAAATGAATAAAGTATTTAAACATTGCTTGCATTTCAAAATGGGAGGAGATAAAAAGACACTTTAGGCTTCAAGTTTGGTCTTTAAATACAGTAACAATAAAGCATGCGCATGCTGGAAATGTCCATATAAATGTTGTTTTTAATTTATTCTTTGTTATTCCATCATTTTATTTTCAGCTCAGTGCCTTTATGAATTAGGGGTTGCCACAGTGGAAGGAACTGCCAACTTATCCAGCATGTGTTTTATGCAGCGGCTGCCTTTCCAGCCACAACCCAGTACTGGGAAACACCCTTACACTCTTGCATTCACACCAACACACACTCTACAGCCAATTTAGCTCATTCATTTCACCTATAGCACATGTCTTTGGACTGTGGGGGAAACCGGATCACCCAGAGGAAACCCACGCAAACATGAGAACATGCAAACTCCACACAGAAATGCCAACTGACCCAGCTGGGGCTCAAACCAGTGACCTTCTTGCTGTGAGGCGACAGTGCTATGCACTGTCCCACCGCGACACCCATTCTTTGTTATATTATTTGCTATTTAATCTGAAATGTTATTTGTTTTTGTTGAAACTAATTTTAAAATTGTTCTTTTAAGAGTTATAGTTTCAACCATTTTAATACCTGTGTAAATGCCTTTGCAAACTAATACGGAGATGCCATTGCTATTTGACAAGCATGACCATGTTAAAGCTGTTTAAGCAACAGATAGCATTTATCTACATGCATTTAAGAATAGTAACATTTCTCATACTTGAAAGAGTGAGCTAGAACAGTGTTTCTCAACTCCTTTGTCACACCCATTACAGATGTTTCATTCTCTGCTAATGAGCAGACGATCTGATCCAGGAGACATGAAAAATGTTTGTTATAATATCTCCTTAACTTTTTCCATGTCTCCTTAACCAAACACACCTGATTCAGATTATCAGCAGAGACTGAACGACTTGAAATCGGTGTTACTATCTCAATGAACCTGTAGTGACAATAATTTTTTTTTAAAAAGATTAGTGGTGGGTGATGCGCAACAGCAGTAAAGGAACTAATCTCCTCATCCAGAATGGCTAATAACTAACACCAAAGTCAAATCAAGATAGATAAGTTTACATAAATTAAATATAACAAACCAAAAAAAAAAGCTTTTTTTTTCAGAAGGGGACAAGACCAAAAAAAATTTAAATATAAAATTTAAAAATACATAAATCAAAAATAGAGCTAACTACCAAGAAATCCTCTTCCAAATCTGAAAAAAAAACATTAACTTTGTTTACTGGAATTAAAAAAGAGAAAATAGTAATTCAAAACAAAATGGCACCCACCTTCCAACTTAACCCTCTAAAGAAAATAAATAAATAAATCAACCGAACACTTCTCTTTTGGTGAATTGTAAGTTATTATCAGGAAGATCAATAACAGTTCTATTTCAATAGCCTTGACACCAATGAGCTATTTATGCTAAATCAGAGATCTTAAGCTCTGGGGGAAATAGATCCGGAAATAAACTGATCCGGATGTAGCAGCCTGATCTCACAAGAAAACATAAGTATTTTACGTTTTGGCAGTTTAGTGGCTAATTCGTATAAATTTGTACGAGTACAGTTGTACGAAAATGTACGATTTAAAAAAGGAGGCGTGGCACCCAACCCCACCCCTAAACACAACCGTCATTGGTTGATGAGCAAATCGCACTGAATTGTACGAATTACATCGTGCGAATTCATACGAATTAGCCACTAAATAAAAAGTTACGAATTGCCGTGAGATAGCGTTGCCTGTAGAAACAAGCTCAGCCACTGCACCATCTTGTCATCACCAACACTGGTTTAAGAGGCAGCTCAGGTTAAATACTCTCTCTCCTCTCCCAACAGCCAATAACTGGGAAGATCCTAAGATCAGTAACAGCTGAACACAAATAACACAGGAATAGAGACACAGACAGAAAGAGGGAGAAAAAGATAAAACTCAGGTCGTAACATGGGTGTCACAGACAAAGGAGATGGAAAATGTGCAGAGCTGGTGATCCTCCAGGAACATGGTTGAGAAACACTGAGCTAGAATATTAAAACTATGTGGAAAGGTTTAGCAACAGTGCTAGTATATGTTAATTCTATTGATTTTTAAACATGCATTGTATGCATAAAATGTTTGCAAACACAAGTAGTTTGATACTTGTGTGTGCATTTGAAATTCAACACAATAAAAAGAGAACTGAAAAATGGATTACATGATGTATGAAATGTCTCCAGGTGTATGGACACAATCTAGCACAGTTCTCAGGTTCAGATGACTATGATAACTTGCCCCAACCACTGATCCTAACTCCACTACATTTATAAGCGCCACCGTTACAATTACCTGGCCCCATCCCCATGGGTGTTGCTAGGACTATTTTAGGGGGGCTGTAGACCCTAAAACTTTGTTTTAACAACAACAATTTAAACAACAACCAAAGTGATTCAAAAGTGATTTTTTTTTTCTTTCTCCTCCGGTTATAATGCTGTCACTGTTCAACAGCCTCAGTAATCTGATATGATGTGCAACTGCTTAACATTAACTCTTTGTTCTGTCAGTTTCTCTCAAAAAGACAGGAAAGAGTGAAATGACTGCCATCTAGATGTCAAATCACATACAGCAACAATGACAGAAATGTGAAGAAACAGCCTATCATTGAGTAGCTCCTCCTGATAAAGGCAGACTCTAATCCTCCATGACAGCAGTGTGAATGTAATTATCAGCTCTACTCATCTGTCTCTGAGCAATGAATGCATCTCAAAGAGGCATGTAATAGGTCAGACACAACCTTTCAGCACACATAAAAGGAAATTTTGCAAATGGCATATGGTTATAATGCACCTGAATGAGACGAATCATAAAAAAAAAAACATTTTATTGTAATATAACACTATGAGAGCTTGTTTACCAAAATCTAATTTTTTCATTGCAACAGATGATACTTCTGATCATCCTGATTCTTCAAGACTTTTTTTCTGACCTGTAGGGCAGTTTTGAGCTTCTGCGACATCTGTCACTGTCATCTGTCATATCTCGTTCTGCCTCCATCTTGATATTTATCCCACCTGCAAAACATTCAAATACAACATTGCAGTTTTGTTTGTTGTTTGTTGTTTTGTTTTTTGTGCAAATTTCAAAACCTCATCTGCATTTCTCTTAGCATCTGACAGATTGACCGATCTCCAGCCAACCGCCTGTTGATGATGATTATCTTTTTCGTAAATAATGTGTCTGATTCACTGCAGTCATGTCAGATGATGGGGCTTGAGCTTGATGGATGGTTGAATGTATTTTTAACAGTCTTCATAAACTAAAGTGAAAGTGACCTTGAAAGTAACTTTTTTAATGGCAGCTATGAAACCAAATGCATACCTGTACAGTATATGTTAACATTACAGTCCATTAGTTAATATTAACTGACAATGAGCTATACAAGTATTTAATCTTTACTAAAAAAAATTTTTAAGTGACCCTGGACCACAAAACAAGTTTTATGTTGTATATATTGTATGTATTATATATATTATGAGTAAATTTTTTGCAACAAGCATAAATACATTGTATGTGTCAAAAATAGAGATATATATAATGTCCTACTTTAAATATATCAAAAAAAATAAAAATTTATTAGTATTATGCCATGATAGGAACTCAAATAGGGCAGTACGGTGGCTAGCTCTAGTTAACACTGTCACCTCGCAGCAAGAAGGACACTAGTTCATACATTTCTGTGTGGAGTTTGCAGGTTCTCCCTGTGTTCGTGTGGGTTTCCACTATTTTTCCAGTTTCTCCCACAGTCCAAAGACTATAGGTGAATTGCAATAGGTGAATCAGATTGCCAGCACCTGAGGTTCGTTTCCTCAAGCCCTTTAACAGAGCCCCAGCGAAGACAGAAGCTGGCAGAAGCCTCTGCAGTATCCACAGCTCTAATGAGTTCTCTCTCTCTTTCTCTTAGAAACCACAGACTGATCAAGGTGGGCGATCGGCATATCGTACGAGCACGAATGGGAAAAAGGATCAAATCTCCAAACAACTCAACTGGGCACCTCTGCACTTGGACCACGGGCATAAAACCCACCACAGGCCGCTGTCAACTGACTGTTTGGCTGGCTGAATGACTGACTGACTGAACAACCAATCTACTGACCCACACTCTTCATTCCCTAAACCCAACCAAAATTTTATCGATTGACCCACCCACACACTTCCCTTAACCCAACCAACTTTTTAAAAAAAAAGCAATGCAGAAAAAAATAAAAGCCCTTGTCTCATTTTTACCACATTTTTAGACTTTACCGCATTCTCACCCTGTTATTTACTGCTTTTATTTTTTTATTTTAATTTTTTTTTTTATTCTGTTTTTGTCTTACCTGCTTTCTGGAATCGCTCCTCATTGGACTCAAATCCCGTCGTCGTGGTCAATTTCTCTCTGCAGCTCAAGTCTGCCGACGTACATGGCAAGCTAAAGAGACAAACTGATTGCAGCAGGAAAGTCAGCCACATGGAAGTAAGCAGTCAGCTGGTAAGAGTGAAAAGGAACGGCGTCATACCACCCCGTAGCGTTCGTTTAAAAGATTTAACGCAGACCTACGTACGACTGACCACATAATGTGTGGTCCCCAAAAACGTACGTGGGACTACGTTTTCAGAATGAGTCTGTGTTGCACCTACGGCACGTTCTATTTCACCAGCACTGTAAATAAAATTCCCTTCGGGGGGTGTGAGCACTTACAAATTATGTCTGCATTTTCACTCCACCCCGCTACACTGGTGGAGAAAGCACACTTAAAGGAGGGAAATTAAGGATTCCATCATCCACTGACACTTGTTGTTTGTTTTGCAGTTTGTCATCTCGCTCGCTCTCCCCAGAGCCACTTCGGGATGGAGGAAATAGTGTAACAGCTGACAGATGTGATGTCACGGCAGCAGCAGCTTGCAGAGAAGATCACAGCCAGACTGGAAACGACAAAGCCGGTGGACAAAAGCCTACAGAGCCCTCGAGTGCTGCTTCCAGACACCAGAAGCACTGCCCACCACTATCTTACAAAGCTCAGTGACCTGGATGACATTGAAGCATACCTACACACATTTGAGGTGATAGCGACCAGAAAGCTGTGGGACAAAGCCGAATGGGCGCAACTGCTAGTATCGTTCCTGACTGGAGAAGCACAGCGTGCATATTACTCACTAAAAGCTCTGCAAAACTAAAATTATGAGACATTAAAAAGAGCGATATTAGCGAGAGTTGGGTTTTCTCCCATCAGCGTAGCCCAGCAGTACTGGCAATGGTCGTATGATGAATAACTCTCTGCCTGTGTGCAAGCATGCAGCTGTCCAGACTGGCACATCTCTGTTTGCTATCGGGGAACACCACCACCTCCTAGGTCACTAAACGAGTGTTAATGGACCGCCTGCGCCAAGCACTACCAAGAAAACTGCAGTGCGCCGTAAGCATGAGAAATTGTACTAGTCTGGCTGAATTAGTGGAAGCAATCGAGCTGGCAGAAGCTTCGTTTGCACAAGATGCAAGAGTTAGGGTTAGGGTCCCATGTCGATGAGCCCATGCCTACAGAACCACAGTCACTAGGGGCTCGTCCATGGATGGCTGGCTGCAACGTGCACCACACAGTACCACTGGTTCACAATGCATGCTGAAGGTGGGAGGAAAGGAGCTGTTGGCTGTGTTGGACCCAGGATCCTCCATCCCGCTGGTACAGCCACACATTGAGACCAGTTAGACCAAGATGGCGGCGCATGTACAACGCGAGGCTCGGCGTCTCTCCAATTTTTGCAATTATGCAGTATTTTTCCTGCTAATTTCGGGTCTGTTCATGCAGAACAGTTGTGCCTTTACATCGTACACCCGACAGGAGATTTTGGATATTGGTTTGTGCATTCCGGACAGTTTTATCAGCAATCTTCGACTCATTCCAGAGATCGCTAGATCAGCCGAGGCTCAGCACTCTGCCCGGCCAGGCGGAAGTGCTCGAAGGTGGCATCGAGAACGTAAACAAAAATGGGGGAAGCGCCGCGGGCTTAGAGCTAAGCTAAAGCTAACACCACACCGGCTCTCTTTACCCAGCATTTTTCTCGCCAATGTACGGTCTCTGGTGAACAAAATGGATGAGATTCAACTGTGCATCACCCACAGCAAATGATTATGGAACTGTAATGTCATGATTTTCACAGAAACATGGCTAAACGGCGGGATACCAGACAACGCTGTATCTCTAACTGAGCACCACATATTACGAGCAGACAGAACGGTGGATAACTCCGGTAAGACCAGAGGTGGAGGATTATGCATTTATGTTAACAAGTCTTGGTGCACAAACTCTGTCATCGTTGGAAGACATTGCTCTGTTAACCTGGAATTTATAATGGTTAAATGCAGACCGTTTTATCTGCCGCGGGAGTTCACCTCCACCATTATAACTGCCGCTTATATTCCTCCCGATGCTAATGCCAAACTTGCTATGAACGAACTTTATGCGGCCATCAGCAAACAATAGATTTCTCACCCAGAGGCTGCCTTTATTGTTGCAGGGGATTTTAATCACTCAAACTTAAAGACAGTGCTCCCCAAATTCCATAAAAACATTTTCTGTCACACAAGGGGAAACAAAACTTTGCACCAGGTGTACACAAACATGGCTGACACCTACGCGGCGACCCCCCTTCCCCACTTGGGTCAATCAGATTACCTTTCTTTGTTCCTCACCCCCAAGTACTCACCCCTCATCAACCGTGTGAAGCCATCACTGAGGACCATCAAAGTGTGGCCAGCGGGGGTAGACTCAACACTCCAGGACAGGTTTCAACACACAGACTGGAGTATGTTTGCTTCCCAGGCCACCTGCGGCTCTCACACAGACATAGACAGCTAAACTTCCTCTGTTCTGGAACACATCAACACCATCATAGACAGTGTCACTACCCAGAAACAGACCACCACATACCCAAATCAAAAGCCATGGATGAACAAGGAGGTGCGCCTCCTGCTGAAGGCACGCAACACTGCCTTCAGATCAGGTGATGCACAGGCCTACAGCACTTCCAGGGCTAATCTGAAGAGGGGCATCAAAAAGGCCAAGCACTGCTACAAGCTAAAGCTAGAGGAGCACTTTTCCAACTCTGATCCTCGGCGCATGTGGCAGGGCATCCAGGCCATCAGCAACTACAAACCCAGCCATTCCACAGCCACAGCCACAGTTGTCTCCTTCCTGAACGAGCTAAATGACTTTTATGCCTTTGAAAGAGACAATAAAGAACCCAACACCAGGATCACTTCCTCAACCAACCACTCACCTATCACACTCACCTCCTCAGAAGTCTGCACCGCACTGAGTCGGATCAACATGCGTAAGGCTGCTGGACCAGACGGTATTCCTGGGCGCGTCCTCAAACCATGTGCAGAACAGCTCGCTGGGGTATTCACAGACATTTTCAATCTGTCCCTTAACCTAGCAGCTGTACCAACATGCTTTTAAACCACCTCCATCGTGCCAGTGCCGAAACACTCTAGCCCAACATGCCTGAATGCCTACCGCCCTGTAGCACTCACACCCATCATCATGAAGTGCATTGAGCGGTTGATCCTGGTGCATTCAATTCAATTCAAATCACCTTTATTTGTATAGCGCTTTTACAATGTAGATTGTGTCAAAGAAGCTTCACATAGAAGGTTATAGTAAATTGAAAATGTCAGTTTAGTTATTAATGTTTGAGTTCAGTTCAGTTCAGTGTTGCTTAATATTCACTACTTAGAGTCCAAACACAGAAGAGTAATCCATCGATGCGCAGCTCTAGCTGCAGTCTAGGCGCCGGAGGTTGGAGAACTCAAGGCTCGTCTGTCCTTGGAGGGTCACAGGAATCCGTCACTTGCTTGCTACTCTGCCAAGCAGCTGCTCAGGATACAGCAAGGTCCAGGATTATGGAGCCTTGGAATCGTCTTGTCGTGGGTCTTGGATCGCATCCGTGGCGCTGCATAGTCTCTGGGGGCCTCGGGATGAGTATCCCCAGTTGGAAATAGAGAACAAAGAGAATAATTAGCGTAGCTGCTGTTCATAGTGTATATAAAGGAGATGCGTGGAATACATTCATGCATCATACCGCTAAGTGATGTATTGAGTGTATGCTTTACTAAAAAGATAGGTCTTTAATCTAGTTTTGAACTGTGAGAGTGAGTCTGAGCCTCAGACATTATCAGGAAGGCTATTCCAGAGTTTTGGAGCCATAAATGAGAAGGCTCGACTCCCTTTACTTGACTTTGCTATTCTGGGTACTACCAGAAGCCCTGAGTTTTGAGATCTTAAAGAGCGGGTTGGATTGTAGCGAGACAGAAGGTTGGTTAGATAAGCAGGAGCTAGATTATTTAATGCTTTATATGTAAGAAGTTATATTTTAAACTCAATACGAAACTTAACAGGCAGCCAGTGTAATGAGGATAAAATTGGGGTGATATGATCATATTTTCTAGACCTGGTAAGACCTCTGGCGGCTGCATTTTGTACTAGCTGAAGTTTGTTAATAGAGGACGCTGGGCAACCAGCGAGCAGAGCATCACAGTAATCCAACCTAGAAGTCATAAAAGCATGAACTAGCTCTTCTGCATCTGAGATGGATAGCATACTTTGTAGCTTCGCTATATTTCTCAGATGAAAGAATGCAGTTTTTGTGATATGGGAGATATGGTTTTCAAAAGTTAAATTACTGTCTAATATGACACCCAGATCTTTTACAGTCGAGCTAATGCTAACTCTGCATCCCTCTAGTTGCAGGTCGAGTTGTGAGATCTGCTGTGTACAGGATTTAGGTCCTATAAGTAATAGTTCAGTTTTGTCTGAGTTTAAGAGAAGAAAGTTGTTGGTCATCCAGTCTTTAACATCTTTAATACACTCAGTTTAGATGTCTTGTCAGGTTTAGTAGAAATATATAATTGAGTATCATCTGCATAACAGTGAAAGCTGATCCCGTGTCTTCTAATAATGTCTCCCAGGGGCAGCATGTATACTGTAAACAGCAAAGGGCCTAAAACTGATCCTTGAGGAATCCCATACTTTACTGGCCTGACTTGTGAAGGTTGTCCATTAATATTCACAAACTGGTAACGATTAGTTAAGTATGACTTGAACCATTGTAAAGCTGTTCCCTGTACACCTGTAGAGTTTAAGCGATCTATAAGGATATTGTGGTCAATTGTGTCAAATGCGGCACTAAGATCTAGCAGGACTAACAGCGAGATGCACCCTTGATCAGCAGCTAAGAGTAAATCGTTGGTTATTTTCACTAATGCAGTTTCTGTACTGTGATGAGGCCTGAAACCTGATGAGGCATCTGAAAGACTCTCCCATCCACACTGGACCCACATCAGTTTGCCTACCATGGCAACAGGAGCACAGAAGATGCAGTCTCCATAGCACTGCACTCTGTACTCACACACCTTGACAATAAAAACCCTTATGGACGAATGCTGTTTGTTGACTTCAGCTCAGCATTCAACACTGTCATACCCTCTAAGTTGCTGATCAAACTTAGAGAGCTGGATATCGACACGTCTCTCTGCAACTGGGTTATGGACTTTCTGACTAACAGACCTCAGAATGTTAGATCAGGCCACATTTGCTCCACCACCATCACACTCAACACTAGTGTACCTCAGGGCTGTGTGCTGAGCCCCTTTCTCTACTCCCTTTTTACCATCGACTGTAGGCCCATGAACAGATCCAACACCATCATCAAATTTGCAGATGACACCACAGTGATTGGTCTAATCAGCAACAATGATGAGACTGCCTACAGGGAGGAGATACAGCATCTGGCCACTTGGTGCACCAACAATAATCTGCTCCTTAACACCACCAAGACCAAGGAGCTCATTGTGGACTTCAGGAAGGGACGAACAGGCTCACATGATCCCATCCACATCAATGGGATGGCCGTTGAGTCTGTCTCATCCTTCAAGTTCCTGGGGACCCACATCTCAAGGGACCTCTCCTGGACCACCAAGACCTCCAGTCTGGTCAAGAAGGCTCACCAGCGCCTATTTTTCTTAAGACAACTTAAGAAGAACCAGCTGTCATCAGCCAATTTGTTGAACTTCTACCACTGCACAATAGAGAGCATCCTGACCAACTGTGTCACAGTCTGGTATGGAAGCTGCTCTGTTGCTGAGCGTAAGGCCCTGCAGCGGGTGGTGAAAACTGCCCAACGCATCACAGGGACTCCACTTTCTGCTATTGAGAACATTCAGAAAAAACACAGTCTACGCAGAGCACATAGTATTCTCAAGGACCCCTCTCACCCTGCTCACAGACTGTTTTCTCTCCTGCCTTCCGGCAGGCGCTTTAGGCTCCCTGAGACAAAAACCAGCAGACTGAGGAACAGCTTTTTCCCCAGAGCTGTCTCCCTTTTGAACTCTGCCCCCCACTGACTTTTGAGCCCCACACACACCCCCTACTCTCCTCATAACTTATACTTCTCACAGTCACTGCACTATTGAACATTTGCACATTTAAAAATTGCACATATTCATTGCACTGATTCACTTATTTGAACTGGACATACCCACTGTACATATACATTTGTAATTATGTTTATCTGCACACTTTTTGATTATTAATAAACAACCTACATTGCACTGATTAATTTATGTGAACTGTACATATTCACTGTACATGTACATTTGTAATTATGTTTATCTTCAATTTTAATTATTAATAAGCAACCTACTGTACATTGCACTGATCCATTTATTTGAACTGTACACACCCACTGTCCCTCCCTAAATGGACTCTAAGGTGACATTACCGATCAGTTGCGTGCATGGAGAGACGTGCTATATCCCCACACGCTGAGTAACAGTGGCAGCTGTTCCAGGCGCCTGGCCAATAGAAGTGGGAATCATCTGAGACCTATCTGTACCAATCCTGTTGGGAATGGACTTTCTGGGATTTCACCAGCTTCTCACCGCCACGATGCAGCCAGTGGAACTGCCACGAAGGAGACGGAGGCATCTACAGAGACAAGGGGGCCGTCCAACCATCATACTGGCCACAGACAGTGAACGAGAGGATGAGTGTGTACATTCTGACCCTAACCCTTTTTTAATCTATTCCAGATAATAATCACAGGGAGAGAGTTTGGAAAGGAGCAATGGGAAGATGAAAGACTTAAACATGAAATAGATGGAGAAGTGCGTGTTCCAGGGCCTTACCATCTACCATATGTTGTGGTCAGAAATAGTGGCGGGGGGAGGAAAAACTCCTGCTGGTAGTCCCAAGGACCATGATGGAGATGATAATGGAGCTGGCACACTCCCACCCATTTGGAAAATACCATCCCGCGCATCCGCGACCGCTTCCACTGGCCTGCGCACATCTGTTTACCATCCCCAGACAGACGATATGGTGGAGCGGTCTGACCAGAGCCTTAAACAGATGTTGCGCCAAGTAGTCGCAGAGAAAAGGCGCACACGGGACCTAATATGCTTCTATATGTGCTCATCAGAATCAGGGAGGTACCTCGAGCATCTACTGGCTTTACCCTGTTTGAGGTAATGTTTAGGCATCAGATCTGGTAGCCTTCACCCAAAGCTCCCTGCCGAAAGCGAGGAGGGGCGAGCAACTGTCGGTGGGTCAGAAGATCAAGCTGGAATCCCGGGTCAGTCAATTCCAGAATGTGTTCAGCGATCGTCCCGGGCAGACAACCCTATTGCAGCACAACATCCAGATTCCTCCGGGACAAATAATCTGGCAATGGCCTTACTGAGTACCACAGGCCAGCCGACAGGCTATCGAGGAGGAAATATCCTGGGCGGAAAAGTTAGGAATCATCGAGCCATCTCAGAGTCCTTGGTCCAGCCAGATAGTGATGGAACCGAAGCAAGATGGCACTCTCTGCTTCTGCAGCGACTTCAGTAGGCGAAGTAGGACCGGGGTTGATCAAGCCACAACCCAATAAAGTAGAGGCTGTTCAGTGAGTGGAAAAAACATAGAATAAAACCCAGATACATGCATTTTTGGGGTTGGCAGGATTTTACCGATGTTTTATTTTTAACATAAAACATCAACAAAAAAAATTAATGACATTTCACATTAACAATTCATTCTTTATGCCGAGTTTAACCTGCATGATTACCATAATCATTGGTTCATCATTTTCACACTGTGTAACAATCTAGAGTAGCGTTCAGTTGCTGCTGTGTTTATACTGCAGGATGGATTAGTGACAGGAGGATACACACACTGCATGACTACAATACAATCACAGACAACTCTGCCTCACAATCTCACACGAGGAATGATAAGGTCGCCCAAGATCATGTGCAAGACATGGTACCCTGCCACTAAATATTTGACATAATCTGTCATTCAAATGGTCTATACAGCAAAAAAAAAAAAATCTCAGAGCGATGCAATCTCAGCTTGCATCATAAAGGCTGCATCCAGATGTGGTTGGCTGCTGTGGTTGATCAAACAAATGCTTCTTTGTTTCTCTTGATTTTTTTGTTTGATTTTGTGGTCTAAGACACGTCCCCAAACTCTGCTGACCTGAATCCTGCTCTGTCATTGCCTGTTGGTCTTCACTGATATGTTTTCAGTCAGAACTCATTCACACAGCATGATTTTCAATCCAGATTTTTTGCATGCCAAATATTTCACAGGCATCAGTGACATCATTGTGTTTCTGATGTGTGATGGTCACATGAATGAGCTCTGATTTGCACTGATTTGAATGAGCACTGATTTTGTGCTTTTGTTTCACACAACCTATCAGCAAGTGAAAATCTGGGCTAAAATCATACACTGTGAACTCTGAGAGTTATACAGTTACTTACCAATAGTTACTTTTTAAAATTAAATGCCCTCTGGTGGAAGTAAAAATATGACAGTAACATAAAAGTATGTACTGTATGACTATTGTTGTGCTGTAACCAATCAAAATGCAGGTATGTTTAAATGCAGATATTATGCAGATTATATGGATTTCCCCTACATTCTAAAAAAATGCTGGGTTGTCCAGCATTTTTCAGTCATATATATATATATATATATATATATATAGTTAAAGTCAGAATTATTAGCCCCTGTTTTTTTTCTCCAATTTCTGTTACCTAAGATTTTTTTCAACACATTTCTAAACATAATAGTTTTGATAACTCATTTCTAATATCTGATTTATTTTATCTTTGCTGTGCTACGATTTTACTAGATATTTTTCAAGACAATTCTATACAGCTTAAAGTGATTTTTAAAGGATTAACTAGGTTAATTGGGTTAAATAGGTAGGATAAGCTAATTAGGCAAGTTATTGTATATAGATGGTTTGTTCTGTAGACTATCAAAAAAAAGTGCTTAAAGGGGCTAACAGTTTTTAACTTAAAATGGCTTTAAAAAAATTAAATCTGTTTTTATTCTAACCAAAATAAAACCATCAATACTTTCACCAGAAAAAAATATATATTATCAGACATACTGTAAACATTTCCTTGCTCTGTTAAATATCATTTGGGAAATATTAAAAAAAAAAAAAATTCAAAGGGGGCGTATAATTCTGACTTCAACTGTGTGTGTGTGTGTGTATATATATATATATATATA
>CAIGQQ010002480.1:3829586-3840485 GCA_903798035.1 Danio albolineatus
CTCTCTCTCTCTCTCTCTCTCTCTCTCTCTCTCTCTCTCTCTCTCTCTCTCAATGCCTCAAAAAAGTATGTGTTGAAATTAAAAACAGATGTTTGGAATGAGATGTGTAAGGAAGTAGTCGTACCGGGTGTGCTTCACGCAGAAGTAAAGTTTCTTTGAAGGTTCTTTGATCACCCCCTGATGGCTGTACAAGTCATAAACACTGCCTTCTTCATGTAAATCATAGGTCTCAAACTCAATTCCAAACTTTATTTATTTTTTTTATTTTTTATGAAAGTGACTTTTTTGAACGGCTCGATTAAATCGACAATGATGTAATGATGTAAACGATCCAAAAAGAGTCCAAAAACTAATAATTATTACGTTTCCAATAAAATTTTTAAAAGTCCAATAAAATTTTAAAAAGTCATTTAAAATAGTTTAAAATAGTAATGTTCAACTTCTCTGTTACATCTAAAAATAATTAGTTAAACATGCTGGCCAAAGCAGTATATTCAAACAGCACATTGGTAAAGTTGTTTATTATATAAGTAAAATGGAGACAAAGGAAAGCATACGTTTACCTTTATATTGTTTATGAGTGAGCTTCCATAGATTCCAGTACAAAAATGTGGTTCAGTTCCAACAGCTCATAGATGTCATTTGTTCATTAATCCATGATGCCTCTCATATATATAAACACACTCATTCTGATTTTTTTGGAATTCACAAATGAATTATTAGCATTGACAGTCTTCACAAAAATATACTTCGTTGTATTTTAGCAAAACTATTACAATTGTAATTCTGTGATATAACAAATAATAAACAGAAGCTTAATTTGTTACCTCCAGTGAGGAGTTTTTTTTAACTTCCAATGCTTCCCTCTGCTGTCATAAACCAGTATTGCGTTTAATTATTTCAAAGCCCTTAAGACAATAATTTGCTGTTGAGATGTTTAAATATAGTTAATCAATTAGTTATATTTCAAATGGAGAAGGAAGGTCAAGACTTTGAAACGTAATTAGTATACTGAGTATGAAAACAAACTCTTAAAACATCTAGGTAAAGAAAACAGAATAGATTAATGCACTTAAATGTTTAACATTAGATTTAACATTATTTATTATTAAGACTTTTTTCTAAGGTTTGATATTTTGATTTTACTTTAACAGTTGCTCAATCATCTGCCCTTTTTATTGTTTACCTAACAGAAGCTGTAAAAAAAAAAAAAACGCTAAAAATGTTGGTTCCTATTTTTTTTCGGCAGCTTAATATGCTACTTGCCTTAAGAGTAAATACAGAAGAGTACATTTACAAGACAACAATGCAAGCAAAACAGAAACAGGATTTCTGCATCATTTGCATTTTCAAAACCTTCACACAGATCTGTGAAAATGACTAAAAATGTCATATTCATGTGATGTCACTGTACAGAAACTAAACGCCTGTGCAGATATGGTCCTGTAGTCCGCCATTGTTGTTTTGGTTGTGAAGTACTCGTGCATGCCTTAAGACTGAAGCCGTGATATGGATGTGATTGACATCTTTGTTTTCACAAAGTCAAATTTTGGTAGTTTACAAGAAGACAATAAATATTTTTTTTAAAAATGTCATTATCATGTAACTAAATGCATCGTAAAAAAAAATCTGTTAATTAACAGAGTTTCACGTTTATTTATGGTTGTGAATTGCATTATGGGACCTTGATTTCTGCTCTGTTAAACCTTGATGTTAAAAATTCAACTCAATAGTTTAACAAAGTGATTTTTATTGACAGTTAGTAGTTTGAAATAACATAATGTATAAGAAATAGAGAGAAATAAGTCTGTAAATTTTACTGGCAGTTTGTGGCAGGTTTTTGTAGCACAATATACAACACAGACCAATGATCAATGTCCCATAATGCAATTCAAAAGCATAAACAAACATAAAAACATGAATCACAAAATACGGAAAACAAATGGTTAAAAAAATATGGTTAAAGACTAATAAACAGCTTTCTGTTTTTAGTTGAAAATGGTTTCATGTAAACTGCCATTAAAATGCAGCAAATAAAACAATTATAGAAAATGTAAAAAATTAATCCCATTATTAAAAAAATGTGTAAAAAAAAATATCTAACTGTAAAATAACAAAAAACAAACCCCTTAATAGTGCATTTCAGTTTTGTATCTGACATCTAAATGTAAAATAAAGGCCCTTGTATCCTGGCAAAGTCTTATATAATAAGACTACATTATGAGCGACACAGTACTTTACTCTTCTAGAGACAAAGTGGACACCGTGGTTCCATTAGGGTTACCAGAGCTGCTGGTGGTAGCGAGCGATGCAGAGCTTGCAGCGGCGGCAGCTATGTCACGCGATTTGGGTCGGGGAATCATCATCTCCTCTTTGTTCCTGTCTGGTTTGACAAGCAGCACGTAGCACTTGGGTATGAAGACGCACGCAAGCAGGCCGAAGCTGGAGGCCAAGATGGCGAAAATCTGCACGGCCACCATAAACTTCCCCCGCGTGCTCAGGTAAGCAGGAACAAATGAGATCCAAACGATAAAAAACACCAGCATGCCGAAGGTCACGCTCTTGCCCTCGTTGAAGTGGTCTTCCAACTTACGAGCCACAAAAGCGAATGCGAACGCCACCAGAGCCAACAGAATGTCGTAACCAAAGATAGAGCAGATGAAGATGATGTTTCCAGGGTCGCACTCCAGGATGATCTTTATGTTCTGGACACCTGTGTTCTTCACGGGGTGTGGAGGCATCAGAATCAACCACGCAGTGCACCCCACGACTTGGATCAGAGTGCACATGATCATTATTGCCCTCTGGTGTCTTGGATGTATGGGGTCAACGTCATTCTTTTGAGGGATAGCTGGAGCGAAGACGGCAGTGTCGGGACTCTGCTCAGATGCCGCAGCGGCCGCTTTGGCAGCTTTGGCGGCAGCTTTGACTGCTTTTACTGCTCTGGCTCTCAGCATAAGCAGAGCAGATTTGCCCATTAGCGAAGAGAGGACGAGAGCAAAACCAACGGCCAACGCCACCTGACTGGTCATGCAGGACCACATCTGAGGTTTACCAAGGAACACAATGGAGCACAAGAATGTAATCACCAAACCGAACAGCAGAGAAAAGGTAAGCATAGGGTCATTAACATTCACCAAAGGTGTATTAAGGTGCATTAAGAAGATGATGGCAACTACAATGGCAGCAAGAGCCCCAAAAGCAGCAATGGCAATAAGTGTAATTCCGAGAGGTTCGGAAAAGTCCAGGAATTCAATGGTCTTGGGCACACACTCATCATGATTGGCATTGGACCAGTAGTCTCCATCACATTGGATACAGCCTCGTGCATCTGTTGGAACAATCATTCAATTGACTAAATGGTACAACCCAAAGTAACCACTTTGACTGAAAACTAATTCTGGTAACACTTTCGATGAGGCCTGCTTTTATAATGCATTGTGTAAGTATTTTAATGCATTATAATACATGCGTAATGCCTTATAAACAAGATATTCTTAACAGTTACACACCTATTTGGGGTTATAACTTTTAAGAGAGATTCATTGCAACTTCAGATTTTTATTGGATCATAAGAACATTTTTAATGCATGCATAATGATATTATATAAGACTTTTAGCTCAATAAAGCATTCATTTGCTTCTCATTAAGATTATACGTCATTGTGCTAATAAAGTCAATATCTTAACAATGAACAGGTAATAAGCCAGTAGTTAATGGTTGAAATTGGTACTTAACCCTTTCAGACCTAAGTTTTAAATATTCCTGCTGACCTCCCGCTGAGTTTTTATTTATGTGACCATTATATAAAATGCATCACTTTGAAGTTTCCATGGGGACCAAACAATTTATGTTTTGCTAGTATGCGTTTTTGAACTGCTGTAGCCTAAAATAAATGTAATTTGTTTGAAAACAATGATAAATTGATTAGACTGAATGCACTGATTGGTGATTTATGACAAGCACTACATGCCTCTTTCTATGCCTCTGTGTAAGAACATTTAAATTTAACAATTTATGAGTGTTCTGAATATTCAAATAACACCAATGTGTTCGTATGCAAGAAAGGGTTAAACTAAAGTGTTATCATATATTAAAAGTATGTGCCCACAATACTCATTAAGGGCACTCAAGCGATCTGTGCAATCTAAAAGTCATTCACCAGAACCCATCATATATTGCGCCAATCAACCCCTACAGCTGATACCTATCTGGACACACACTCATGGCTACAGGACATTAACACACACTATAAAAACTCCACTCATATTCAGATCAGGGCTCAGTCTTGTATTTCTGTTTAGTGTACATTACAAAGCATTTCATGTTTCTGTCTTGCTTGACTTTGGGAGTTTTTAATGGATTGTTTGGATGGATTGTTGCTTGTTTGCCACTTTGTTTCCTGGACTATCCATGTTTGTGCTACTGTTTGACCCTGTTTTGACCCCTGCCTGTATGACCATGACTTCTTTTATAAAGATGTATTTGGAATGTCAACTCCGTTGTTCCCAGTCATAACAGAATGGTCATTTATATCACACAATTAATAATTTCATATTTTTGAATTATATAAATTATATAAACTATATAAATTTTTATTATTCATTAATTCATTTTCTTTCGGCTTATTCCCTTTATTAATCTGGAGTCACCACAGCGACATATGTTTTACGCAGCGGATGCCCTTCCAGATGCAACCTAACACTGGGAAACACCCATTCACTCTCATTCACACACATACACTACGGACAATTTAGAATATCCAACTCACCTAGAGCGCATGTTTTTGAACTTCTCGGGGAAATCGGAGCACCTAGAGTATACCCTCGCGAATATGCAAACTATACACAGAAATGCCAACTGACACAGCCAAGGCTTGAACCAGCGTTTTTTGCTGTGAGGCGACAATGCTACCCACTGTGCCACCATGCTGCCTATTATTATTATTATTGATGCATTGTACTCCTAAAAGTAGTAAGAACAAATATGTACGTATTATAACATATTGTAAATGTAGTTAATCTTATGTTACACTATTTAATGTTGTTTATAAGGCATTATACATTGATGATAATACATTAAGAATAGGCAAGTAATGCATTATAATTACAGTCTTAGAAAGTGTTACCCAAACTCTTTATTCCAATGACCTGTTGTGTTGGAAATCTCGCCATCTGCACAAGGGATGCAGTCAAAGCAACAAACTGGTTCTCCCTGCCGGATGCCCATTCTGGTGCCTGGCTGACAGCGTTCACTGCACACAGAGCGTGGTGCCTGGAACAACGTAGACAAGCAATTTTTAGTTTTTCAATAAAAATACACACGTGATACTTAAGACGGTTGATTGTCATAATACATTGCACTAGTCTTTTAGGTACCGTTTTAATACACAACGCATATATAAATAAAATGAAATATTCATAGTTTTGGTTTTTGTATCATATTATTTATTATATAAAAGAGATTTATTTACTCATATGTGACCCTAGACCACAAAACTTAAGTCTTAAGTTGCATAGGTATATTTTTTGTCAGTATGCAAAAATGCAATGTATGGGTCAAAAAAAAGATTTGTCAAAAAATCATTACAATATTAAGTAAACTTTGCATTCCATTAAGATTAATATATATTTAATCTAATATATAGATTAAATATATTTTCTACTGTCAATATATATTGATTAATTGATAATTGATCAGTAATATACATTGCTAAGCACTAAATAGTATCCATAATAAATATATACATCAATGGAAAGCTTTTTTATTCAGAAAATAATGAAAAAAAACATTTACTGACTGACTGATTCTGTCGTCTAGGTCATATATTAATTGTGAGGGAAAACATGAATGTTTTTTCTGAATTGAACTAAAATTTGTATGTAGTTACTTTTTTAAATGTACACAATAATAAGTAATCATACTAAATATTAAATTAAATATTAAATTTGAAAAATTTTTCATTTCCATTTATAAAAACTGAAAGATAGTGAAGTAGAAGTGTAAGGATTTAAAGATACAATTAATTAGCATAGTAAAGATTTGGTGTGATTTTTTTTATTATGCTTTTTGTCCAATCATTCATTCATTCATTTTCTTTTCGTCTTAGTCCCTTTATTAATCCGGGGTCGCCACAGCGGAATGAACCGCCAACTTATCCGGCATTTGTTTTACGCAGCGGATGCCCTTCCAGCCACAACCCATCTCTGGGAAACACATTCATACATTCTCATTCACACACATACACTATGGACAATTTAGCTTACCCAATTCACCTGTACCGCATGTCTTTGGACTGTGGGGGAAACCGGAGCACCCGGAGGAAACCCACGCAACCACGGGGAGAACATGCAAACTCCACACAGAAATGCCAACTGGCCCAACCGGGTCCTGCCCCAACCGGGGATCGAACCAGCGACCTTCTTGCTGTGAGGCGAACGTGCTACTCACACGCCACCGTGGCGCCCCTTTTTTTTTTTTTTTTTTTTTTTTTTTTTTTTTTTTTTTGTCCAATCAAATTTCCAATTTTAACTATTATTGGACTAAATTATGTTACTTTGTGTCTGCAAATCAAGGTAAATATGAATATTGTGAATTAATCCTTAATGCACAGCAAATAAACACATCTGCAAATAATTGCAGAAAACCATTTTGAAACTCATATTGTTGTTTTTATATACACAACTAATTTTTGATCACGCTAAATAAATGACATAATGTCCTCACCTTCAGAACATTATTATTCCATATGATGGAGTCATTATTAATGACCAACTTCTCCTCAGGTGGTGCTGTGCTATTATAGTAACCGATATGTGTATATGCAATCCCTCCGTTTGAATCACTCTGCCAATTTAAGAGTTCGTAAAAGCCTTCCACCTCACCATTAGTAAAGAACAACTCCTCTCCGGTGTGAGGCACGGTGAATCTGAGGTGTATCAGGTAGTACATGAGCTAAAGATAAAGCACATATATTAGTTAGCGTTTACACCACAGGTCAAACGGCTGGAAACAGTAAGATTTGTTGTTTTAGATGAAGCCAATTCTGCTCATCAAGGCTGCATTTATTTTTTATTGTAAATACAGTTAAAATTAATGTTAAAACATTGTGAAATAATATTAATATTTATAATAACTGTTTTCTTATTGAATGTAGATTCCAATTTAATATATTCCTGTAATACAAAGCTGAATGTTCATCATTATTACTCCAGTATTCAGTGTCAAATGATCATTCATACATTTATTTCAAAAAAGGATTGCATTTATTAATTTTCCTTCTGCTTAGTCTTACAGAGGTCGCTACATCGGAATGAACTATTCCAGCTTATGTTTTACGCAGTGGATGTCCTTCCAGCTGCAACCCAGTACTGGGAAACACCCATACACCCTAGCCAAATCAGTTTATTTAGTCTTTGGACTGCAGGGGAAACCCACGCAAACATGCGGAGAACATGCAATCTCCACACAGAAATGCCAACTGGCGTAGCCGGGACTCAAACCAGCGATTTTCTAGCTTTGAGGCGACAGCTCTAACCACTGAGCTACCGTGCCACCCCAAAAAGTTCGAAAATTATTTAGAGCTTTGTTTTATCAAAAAATCTTAAAAATAAGACCATTTTTTATTTAGCACTCATTGTTTGTGACTTTGTACAAATAATATCTTATCATAATAAAACAGCAAATAATCCTTTTATAATGATTTCTGAAGGACCATGTGACTTGAAGACTGAAGACTGGAGTAATTTTGATCGAATAAATTAAATTTGAAACTACATTCAATAAGAAAACTGTTATTTAACATTGTAATAATATTTCACAATCTATTTAACAGTTCTTACTGTGTTTTCCATCAAATCAATGCAGATGATGGGGTTGGATTTCTGTCTTCAAATCCATGCCAGAAAGGATTAATCTTTATCCTTTTTCTCATTATTGTATCATATGAGTATATGAATCAGTATGTAATATTTGAAATGATTTTGACTAATGAATAAATTTAAGCATTACCTAATTTCAGATTATATTTAGGAATGCTCACTTGGAGTGTCTTTGTCCCTATCTTTGTCTGTCACGACTCAGGAGTTCCCAAAACAGGTCAGAGGTCATGGAGACCTTTTGAGTGGACCTGGATTCTTGAAGAATCTGAAACAACTGTTCATATTATTATTTGCTACGTGTTAATTATGTCTAATGATATTTGCCATTTTAAGTGTTCAATCCTTTCAAGTTAATTCCTTTGTATGTAAACTGCCAGTTTGGATGTAGATTGTACCAGTTTTTAACCAGTTTTGATGTGACTGCTCAGAGTACACTCAGACTTGGGTAAGAAATAGATTGTAGTGTGTGAGTGATCTATTCATTTGTGGATCATTTCACAGGTCTGGGGCCAGCTCTGGAGTGGCTGTCTGACATTTGTATGCTTGAGATATTGTATAGATCATTTCAATGTGGTGATGTAACTGGCAAATGAACAGTTCCTGCTTGTTGTCAAACTATTTCACAACTCTAACAAGAGGCAATTTAATCATATCTTAATGTTAAAACAGCTATCATAACATTATTTATCAATTTGTGGATCTTTTTGGATTCTTGAAAGCTATGGAAATTAAAAATTCCATACAGGAAATACATTCGGACAGTTGTTATTGTTTACATCCCTCAAAATGATCTATACAGGCTAGAGACGTGCAGATCAGCTGAAATGTCACCCAAATCCACAGCTTTATACTAATCATGCACCAGCCCCCGCCCGCACATATAATTTTATCTGATATATACAGTATATCTGCACCGACCCGCACACGATCATCACTTCAATAATTCTACTTCTTTGTTTAAAGCATTATAAGTCAGCGTGAATCTGCATTTCCCTTGCCAGAGACATGGAAGGGGCGTACTGTATATCAAGGCAGCACAGGTCCACATGTGTATACACGACACCAGACTTAATTTCCAGTGTTTTTTTTTTTTTTTTTGCTGTGCTGATGAAAGTAAGAACTTAAAAGTGCTCGTCAGATATTGACTTGACTTGATTTAGCACACACATGATGTTTCATATTTGAGGTACCGGTCTTGTGGCTTTCATATAAAGCGCTTTACAGCGGTTGCATAGCCTATTACATAGCCAGCACTTGATTCAACCTCGTTAACCTTTGCTAAAACGCTCCCAGACGGCACTTTTCTTTCCTTCCTTTTGTTTTTAATCCTCTTTTTTAAAGGTTCTCTCCGATCGGTTTCACATCCATTTCTGCTTTAACAAATGTGTTTAAAAAATACAAAGTAAAAAACATTAATAATTAAACTCATCCACCTGCGACCCACCCACAAGTAATCATAATGTATTCTTTTAGATTATCGGCAGCGCCCCCGGATATAACCGCCATCTGCGCATCACTAATACATGCACATGGAAATTTTCTAAGTCTATCTGTGTTTTAACCAATCTGTAAACTTTCTTAAATAAAATCTCTGACTCTGGCTCTTCTTCATCTGATAGACTCAATAGTTTCTGGATGCAGCCTTTATGATGAAAGCTGAGACTGCATCTCTCACTCAATGGAGCTAGTGACATCACTGTGAGGTTTAGAGTTAGGGGTGGGGTTAGGTGAGCCCACTAAAAAGCATTGGATGCAGCTCAGATTGCACTGCACCAAGTCTGCAGCCAGTAAAATATCCCTACACATCCTTGGTGAGCAGAATTGACTTCTTTTGAAACATTACCAAATCTTACTGTTTCCAAACTTTTGACTGCTAGTGTGTATTACCAAATATCACACAAACTCTGATGCTGAAAATACATCACTATCAGTGTGCGTCATACCTGCCAAGGCTCAAAATTAGTAATATCAGCACATGTGTCATTCTCAAAAGGCCCGCTTCCCGTTATGCATTGCTCTAGATTGTGTAAAGCATGTGCTACAGCATATACAGCCTTATAGACGTTGTATGTAATCCTTAACTGCGAAACATCAGAGTAGGTATTATCCAGTGTACCTAACATCTCTTCTCCAGTGCATCTCTTCATGCCTTTTAATATCAGCGTATAATTCGTTGTACAGTTAAAGACTATCCCCCAAAATTCTTCTGTCAGAGAGTCGTTAAATGGACTAACGCTCAGTAAGTGCTTTTTCAGGCCTGGTATTTCTGCTCGTTTAACAGCAAACCCTATAGTGCCACCTAGAAGAGACAGAACGTTGGGCTGACGTGAAATCGCAGCTGAAGTGACCCAAGCTTCACTGGCGATCCATGTGCGGTTGGTGACGTTGCTTTGCAGTAGTGCCTCCACTAGAGGACTGAGATCCACATCGGAGGAGAACACAACAATGATCTTAGCCGTGGATTCGTGTACCGTCCGCACGATTCGGTCAATGGCCTCTGGGTTGTTAATTTTCGGAAGGGTCTCAGAGAAGGATATGCACACTCCTGCTTCCTCCACCACCTCCTTGAACCTCTTGATGCCGTATTTTCCATAGTCGTCCTCGGCCGCGATGGTACCCACCCAAGTCCAGCCAAAACGAAGGACCAATTTTGCCATCGCAACAGACTGGTTCTCATCACTTGGGATGGTGCGGAGGAATGTGGGGTACTGAAACCTGCTTTCCAGAACGGAGCATGAGGACTCGTAACTGACCTAGAGGAGCAGACAGACAGATTCAGCTCAATTTAAAGCAATACATAAAGAGGTATTTGTTATTGGATATTACTGAATAATAACTGAAATTGTAATAATGATGTCAAATTCAACGTCAAATATATTTTTTAAACTTGAAGAAATTTACTCTCTTTTTTTTATTAGTTGGGGGCGCCACGGTGGCGCGTGAGTAGCACGTTCGCCTCACAGCAAGAAGGTCGCTGGTTCGATCCCCGGTTGGGGCAGGTCCCGGTTGGGCCAGTTG